>JAPMOR010003844.1:24520-60088 GCA_026543865.1 Argiope aurantia | reverse complement strand
CCGTACATTAAAGATATCTTCCCCGAAATTGATTAAATCAGTAAATTTGTTCTATTCTCTACCATCTTCTTTCCCTTCCATTAATCCTATTAACTGTTCCACCCTAGGGACGGACACCCGTAGAGAGAATGAAAACCCACTCAAGATATTGGATTAAGATAATAACAACCCAAATCGAAGATTCTGTCATATGGGACATAACGTGGAATGCCAATAGTCATCGCATAGGTACTACAGACAGTAGATCTCTATTGACTTTCCACCTTTCGGTGGGCAGGCACTGGAGAAATGACGAATGCCGTCGATAAAAAAAAGAATATTGTCCACTGAGGAAAAAATAAAAGGGAAGCAGAGGGACTACCCTAAAAAGGTTTTCCAAGTTCCGTATCCACTGAGGTTGGCAAACCCTAGACACCTGTCATTGTTTCCAGGGACCTTGAAGATGCAGTCTGAGTTGGATTTTCCCTAGAGCGTTTTTAAATCTTGATTTAATGCAAAGGGGAATACTATATTTCTCGAAAAAAGAAGCTCATGATTTCAGAACGTTGGACGAAAAATTATAAAGCACTATCAATAAAGATATTCCATTGCTAAAAACGATGTGTCTTCGTTTGATTTAAAAGATGTTGAAGGAAACATAGGTGCAAAAAGCTTCGCTTGTATTCAAATAGGTGAGATGTAAGGATGAATTATTCTTTTGATTCCTCACTACAAGAACTTTCTCGTCATTCTTTTAGATCATAACTTATTTCTGTTTATTTTCTTTCTGTTTCATAAGTATAATACACCACACATTTATTCTATGTTATAGATATCAGGGTATTATTAGTTGAATAAAAATTGATACAAAATTCATATTTTAATCGAAAATTTGTTAAAACACACCACATTAGCGTAAAGCAGCAAAATGCACAATTTACTAGATAATCAAACATTAAATAATTTATTTTGAATTAATTCTTATGTATGCATAAAAACAGATCTTATTAACTTTACATTTGTCGATTTAACGTTTTTGAATGAATATTCTTTCACTATTAATATATGTGGAATTTAAGTAAAAAATAGTTTTATTACAATTTTTTTAGATTTTTATTGTAAATGAATGTGTATAAAAGCAAAACATTACAGAGCATCTATCACACTGAGCCATTCATTTACAAAACGTAAAATATATAATTTAAATTTTAAAAAGATAAACTAAACTAAAAGAATGATGAAGTATCCAAAGAAAAGAGCAAATTTGTAAGCACCAAACATATATGATTATAGATATAATTTTCTAACATGTATCATGTCATGCATGGGGGTTAGATCTGAAAATCGATGAGAGACATATTATCTATACTTATAATAAAGCTCAATGTGTGTGTGTGTATCTGTGTGTGTGTGTGTGTGTGTGTTTTGGCGCTCTACAGGCCAGACCATTCAACCTACAGCTATCAAGTTTGACACGTGTATACCTTGGAGGCCGGAAATGTGTACCTGGGGATTATTTTTTCGAATTTTTAACTAGAATTGACTTATTTAAAAATTAAGCGAAATTTTGGCGTGTTTCTGCTATAACTTCCAAAAATATTACAGCACAAAAAAGATTTTTACATCAAGTTAAGGATCAAAAATTTATCTTTTAAATGATACCAAAGTTTTAATCTTAAAATTAAATTTCTATTTTTAATGAAATTTTAAATAAATATTTTTCAACAATTTTTTTCGTAAAAAATAAAAATAAAATTTAAGCTACACGAGCACGTTTCGAATTCATGGGAAAAAATTAGCTGTTTTCAAAGTGTTGCCATCACATTGATTAAAGCTCCAATTAAAAATAAATTAAATCTTTTTGGAAATGAAATCTGCAAAAATATAATTTTCGGTATGGGTTTGTAGGAAATGAAACAAATATGAAATATTATTTTTTCTAAAAAATAAATTCAAGAAAAATTATTTTATGATCTTTTACACTTTCTATTTTATTAATCCAATAAATCAGTTTTATTTTAAGGCAAGTGTTGTTTAATATTAACAGGATATCCATTCAAATCAGGGCCACACAGCTAATTTGTAAATCTTTAGTAAGACACAGATCTGCTAAAATGATCTAAAGGGAAAAGGATTATATTTTCTGTAACTTGATTCAATAAATGCTCTAATAATTAACGAATTTTAGATTTTACATAAAGCTTCAGCTGTGGAAATCACGATTAACAAAATGTTCTTGAAACACTAATATTTTAGACAAAAATAGTTAATTTCCAATCAACTAAATCAATCACTTAAACTGACTGATTTATGAAAATTTGAATATGACTATTCAATAAAAAAAGGATAATTTTAGATTTTCCTTCGATCGTTACAAAGAAAATAAGCCAATCAGCTCGCAGGTTTCTCAAGATTAATTGGCCTATGATTATGAAAATGTTGAGTTTTTCTAAATTTTTAACATTTAAAACTTCATAAATAAGTCTTAGTTGATTGTGGAAAATAGAAACATTCATTCATTTATTTAAAATTTGGTGTGTCCAGAATATTTCTCAGAATATGATACTTTACTGCATTAAATTTATACTTCATAATTTTTGAAATATATTTAAAGTCAGGAACAAAATATTATTATTGATTTTATTTAAATCCTCTAGAAATCAAAACTAAAAACTGCATTTTATGCAGAATCAGAGAAATTTTTGTTGAATTATTCTTTGAGATATTACATAAATTATGAAAAATGTTTCGTAGTTCACTTAAGACTTAAATACCGAGCGATTCTGTTTACAATACTCATATTCAATAATAATAATAATAAATAAATAACAATAAAGATGATAAATAAAATAAAACGTTTGGTTTTATTAAAAAATATATTTATATTAATTGCAATTTCATCATTTCCACTTTAAATTAAAGTTGAAGTTTTACCGGAAATAACAACAAATTAGCAAAATATATATAGTAAATTGAACGAATCGATCTTAGCAACAGTATAAGTTTGGTATGACTATCAAAATTCGAAGATTAAAAATGTCTTGTTTGAGAATCTATTAAGAGACCAGTTACTTAAAATATTTAATTGAAAATTGTAGCGAGCGGTAATACCGGCGAACTGGATGGTCCCCAAAGGCGGCCAGTTCAAAATAAATAATATGTATATTATCTGAATTATTTTAAATTATTACGATGTTATTTTAATTAAAATACTTAAAGGTAAGATTAATAAGCATATTTGAGTAAAGATATATCAGTGATTTTAAATATAAATTGTGTATAATTAGGCATGTTAGATAAATAAATGTGTAGGACAAAAAATAAATACCAGGACTTATTTGTCTCTATTCAATAATTTTTCGCATTCATAATATTTTGCAAGTCTTTTCGAATATAGTATGTTAAAAATTATTCTAAACATTACGCAAATTAAAATATAAATAGTTATTTTTTATTTGTTGAATTTGTTTTTATTAAATGTTAAATAAATAATACATTGTTGAAAATGCTTTTCTAATATTAATTTGTTCAATTATCCTGTTTAGAAATAAAGTCATCCAATAATATTGTTTGTTTATATACAATGATATGTGTGGAAATTTGAGATGTTTCCTTAAAACTAATTTCTTTAATTAAATTATTTCCATTAACTTAACTAACCACAAGTTAATGGTATTTTGCTATTTCGTTCTACTGTTTAATAATTAAATCGCTAAAAATCAGTAGATATAAAAAAAATCAGAGTTTTCAACCTTAATTTATTTATTAAATAAGTTTCCAATATAATTTCCATTTCGTTTTTTTATTTAGTTGATATTTTAATAACTCAAAGCAGAAAAATGTAAATTTAAATTTAAGTTCTTAAAAATGATTTTTGACCATTTCGTTGTACAATTTAATAATGAAATCGTTTTCAATAGAAATGAAAAAAAGAAAAAAACAGGAATCAAAGTTTTCTGCCTTAATTTATTTATTAAATAAGTTTCCAAAATAATTCCACTTCACTTTCTTTCTTTATTTGATATTTTAATAATTAAACTAGGAAAATATAAATGTGAATTAAAGTTCTTAAAAGTGATATTTTTTTCTGTTATCAAGCATATAAAAGGAGAGATTAAAATGAATCCTAAGGCACACAAATCCTTAACACTCTTTTATTTTGTAAAGACTTTGAAAGAATCATGATGTTTTAATCATAACTAAAGAAGAATTATCGCGGAATCATTAATTACTTAGAAGATAAAAAAATGGCGAATGTTGAAATAGCTGAATGAATATGAAACTATAATTAACGACGTCTTTTCTTCATTAGCCCATTTATTAAAAACTTCAACATTTCTTTACTTTTCCAGAACTGGGGACAGAAACAACTTTAAATTGTACTTTTCCCAAAGTTTATTTTCTTTCCTTTTGGAACAAACTTATTTAAATATTAAAGTTTTCACGAAAGAGTAGAAATGTATATTATGGGAAAAAAAAGAAACAAGTACTGTTATGCATAAAAATAATAAGTTTGGAATGTTTGCAGCTGCTGTAGTTGTTTATTTTCGTTCTCGTAGAACTTTTACAGAATAACGTCCGCGGACCGTCGAAGCTTTCCTCTAATTAGTTTAATTAATTAATCATCGTGAATATAAATAAAATCATTGCCTTCAGTCGAAGAAGGGGGCCAAAGGAACTGGATATAAATTTTGGAAAAGTGCTAGCAATAAAATTCTTCAAGGATATCACCATCGCTTTATCGGAAATAAATAATGCCCGAATAAATATCGTCTGCCGGAATGCCTCATTTGGTTCTACCACGAAGTTTCACACTCCCTGTTAATAAATAGGCATGAATGCGATCTCTTAAGTCCAACTGTGCAGATGCCTCTCATGTGGATATATTGATTATAGCATAAACTTCGCCTCAGAGCAAACGAAAATTAAGCCAGGACCTTCGGTAAATATATCGTCTGCACCATCCCCCCTTCCCCTTATCCACAGAGAGTTGACTTTCGACTTAACTTGAAATGCACTTTGTTTGAGTTCACCATTAATCAAAGATAAGGTAATTACAAGGTAAAGAAGTGGTATAGGGTTCTCCAATTATAAGCGGCTCACCAATGGAAGTGATCACGCATTTAGTAAAGGAATTTAATTTTACTAAGTTTTAGCTGAGATTTTTATCACCTTGAGAATATTCTCGTCAGAAGTGGGGAAATTCTTCCAAGTGTTCTGGGAGCTTCAGAGGTAATATTTGCAGTGGTCCTTAACAGACGGAGGTGAATTTCTTCTTTGCAGCTCTGGTTTGCTCCGAAATTAAACTTGTTGGTATTTTAATCAAAGTGAAAGAAAATTCTTGAAGTTAATCGACCGAATAAACATAAGTTTCTGGCATGGAGCTTAAGTTCGGAGAAAAATAGTTTCAGCCTCGTTTTCCCAAATCTCTTATATCTTATACATATATCAGGTTAATAAATTTAAATTGAAACTTTTAGTTTTTATGTTATACATTCGTGGAATGAGGCTATTAAGACGAATATATGCGATTATATTCTTTACAAAAGGATTTGAACTCCTGATATTAATTGAGAAGTATAAATGGCACTTAAATATATAATATACAAGAGCAAAAGAATCTGCAATTTTTAACTTCAGTGATTTTACATTGGGGTTTTCGATAGGTATTACTTTGCCATGTGTAGAATCAGGAAAAATAAATTTAGGTATATATAAATGAATGTTGTAAGTATAGTGATTTTTAATGCTTATATCAAACGAAATAACAGACCGTTCTAGAATGAAATTAATATGGATTAAATTAAGATGAAATTAGGAAATTAGTTAACATTTAAATTAGATTAAAATATTATTACACACACACACACATATGCGCAATTCTTTCTATGAGGTTTCCAAATCCCTTTTCTATGAAGGTAAACATTATATATATATTATGTTTATAATACTCATTCAAATCTTTTAAGAATGAACATTTTTATGCTATTTTTGTTATCTAAACATTTAATTTGTGAAGTTTCTCTTTGTCGAGTTATTTAAATTTTATAAATTAAGCACTCTATTTCACGTTTATTTACACTAAAAATTGCTGAAATAGCTTTGTTGCGCTTAAGACAACTGACAGCAATGCGATCATTCTTATTTAAAAGTAAAAATTTGATAAATGTGATAAATCAAAAAAGTAAAAAAATATATAAATAATTGTTTATTAGTTCCATCTATTCTCAGTAAGTTTCTTGTGATCATTTATATTTTCACTTTTGATTTTCAAATTCATATCAATTTTTTTTACAAGTCACCTTTTTATGATGCGGATGTGGACACTGGAAGCAAAGCAATCTTTCTTTTTCTTCTTTTTTTTCATTTTTCTGAATGAATACATTTCAACTGAATACTGCTTCACTTAAGCATTGAAGGTAAGGGTAAAAAGGGGCAATCTCTTTAATTTTAATTGACAATTTCAGGTTTAAATTATTCGAACTCGAATTAAAAAAATATTCAGCATGTTGATAAAATTCAATTGGTCAAACAGTTTCAAACCATCGCTTAAATTCCAATCAAATCCTATTGAAAAACGTGTAAGTGCTGGAATTAAATCTGAGCATATAAAATGATGCGTCTCTTTTCTTCATAAGACTCGCACAGGATTCATGGATTTATTATGTACAAACTGAGCATTTCTACATATACAAAATATTTTGTTTCCCATACAATCAAAATATCAGTCCTCTTTCTTCACAACCATGTTTTCTTCTCATTTTGTTATTACGCTAAAAAGTGTTTTTCTAATTTTTAAGTGATAATTCACAATAAATTTATGTAACATTATTATTAGATCAGGAATCGTCTTATGGCCTTTCATTTTATCTATTTCCGAATGTCGAATGAAGAACTGTTTCAATCCACAACCTCTACAAGAAATGTTGAAAACATGTAACATATTAATGCCTTAAATATATCCATAAACGCTTCTCATGTTCCTGATTCATGGCATATAATAATCGACATCAAGAAAAGAGTAGATTCTTTTAATGAATTATGATTTTTATTATGCTTTAAAAGCATCTCTTCTATAGTTCAAGCATAATTTTTTTCCACCAAGGTAGACTTTTAATATACATTTTGGGAAGCTGCATTTTTGGTTTAATGAAAAGATTAAACTTAGTTTTGTAACAGTATTACTGTGAAATTTTGTTCTTAAGTTAACTTGGATATTAAGGGATTAACATAATGAGACAAAAAAACATGACTTTTTAAAGGTTTGCAATGAGTGAATTTGTACCTTATTTCTTTACAAGCCAAATTTTAGAAAAAGTTATTTTAATTTATGGACGAAGCATATATATTCTAAGAAATTTCCACATATATTAATGAAAAGTATATTAATGAAACTACACTGAAAAAAAGAAGTAAACTTTTAAAATAAAAATTGCAATGATCTCTCTGGATGATATCAATTGGAATGGTATCAAACAAGACTATTCAATCCCACAGATATATAGAGCATATATTTGATAGAACCTTCTTTTGATTAACTTTTTAACCTACGATGTAAATTACAAGATTTGATCGTATTATCTTCTGGTGCATTATGCTCTTTAAAAAGGTATGTTCAAATAGATATTGAATTTTATTATTGTAAGCAACAGGTCAACAAATTTACAGAAACTCTCCTAATAATCACCATTTACATTTAGAATAAAAAGTTTTGCATCAATATTGTCCGCCTCTCCTTTCTGAACAATTATTCAAGAGGTTCAGGAAAGATAAGATTCAAAATGGATTATTAAAAGTTTCTTTGTTTTGACATTAAATTAACCTACGGGTGAGTTGCTCAAAATTTCCGCCTAGGCAATACAATGATTTCGAGGTAATAAACAAAGTTTACAACTTTCATAATTCCTTTTTGTCTCACGTCAATAGTTGAATCTTTCGGTATGGCAAAAGTAAGTCGCATATATATATGAGTGCTAATTTATATGTATATGCAATTGTATATGTTATATTGTATACATGTATGAGTGTCAGCAAATGAATTACCAAAAAAATATCCTGATAGAAAATTGCTTTTTTGGCTTGGCAATAAAAAGAATAAATAAATAAGTAAAAGTAATAGAACTGATTACATAAAATAAATAGAAATCTTCATATAAGTAAGCATATTACAAATGTGCATGAACTACCTATAATGTTTGAAGTCATTCTAATATTTCTGAATCAATTTAATCTTAAATTAACAAAATGTTATTCTGTCGCATGAAATGATAGATATGTTTTAAAAGCAATTAGAAAATTATTTGGGAAGAAAAAATTTGTTCTCTGAAACAAACAGAAACGACGTTGTTGTTTAGTTCAAATTTTTCAGGCATGCAAAATAAAAGACTATCATTTCCGTCTTTGCGAACAACTTTAATTATTTCCCTTATATTTTGTAAAAAAAAAGTGTTCAAAAGTTCTTTCAGCTAAAATAATGTTATTTCTAATTTCAGTAAGAACAGATTTATTTGGTTGTTTTCACAAAACTGTAAAATTTACATTAAAAATTATTCATAATCATTTTTAACGACACCAACTATATAGAACGCCTTCTACCTACCTCCCTTTTACTTCGGACAGAAAAATATGATTAAGACTTATAATTTAGTGAAGAGTGCCCATATATCAACAAATTAAATAAATTTCCGGTTTTCGATGATCTGTTCATTGGTTTTGTTTAAAAATAGCCTTTCAAACTTTTCTCTTCTTTTAGTAATATTAAGGGAAAAATTATTTGTATTAATGATGAATTTGCGGAAACTTCTAACCAACACAATTTTCCTAAAGTCTACAAAAAAAAAATGCTATCCAGTTTAATCTGACATATTTTTTAAAACTTTATTCAGAATTTTTCTGTTTTTTTACACTAGAAAATGTTTTTTTAAACGTACAATCTGTCTTTCTTAAATAAATAAATAATTTTCAATACTGTAATCTGAAAAAAAAAAAAAAATGTAAGTGTAAACAATGGCAACATGGGTTCAATTAAATAAATAAATAAATAGATAAATTCCACGTTATTTAGCCAAATAGGACATATGAAGAGTCTACATTAGATTCATTCAGAATCTAAATTTAACTCTATTCGAATCTTTATTATAGGCAGAGGAACAATGCTGTATAAAGTATAGGGGATCAAAATGGGAAAAGCAATCACTGCCTTTGAAACACTATCGTTGTTCTTGTTAAGCAGTTACTCTGTGTTTTTTTTTATTTTGTTACGTTTCCGTTTTACTTTTTATTTACTTTTGAGATACAAACTTCACAGTAACGCACGTACTCAGACAACCACCTGCTTCTTACTTCACGTGATTACATTCCTTTCTCCCCCTCCTCATCTATACCCTTTCCCTCGTATCACGTGATTAAATGTTAGATCGAAAGGCTGGTATTTGTTTTTATTCGTTTGCCTCCCAATTTCACCATCGGAGATTTTTCCACCCATCTTCCTCTTTTCTGTACCAGAGTAAACTTGTCTTTTTGTCTACGCCCTCAAGAAGAGATACTAAGAACTTTCTCTCTTTTTAAACTTTTTCTTCTCTTTTACGAATGAAGTAAAATCAAATGCACGGATAGTTTTTTTTAAAGTTTCTTCTTTATTTTTCCTCCTTGCATTCCATGCGCGAGCAATATAGCTAAGTATGGTTAATTAAACATCGCTGAGTGTGCTAAGAACTACGTTGGTTGTTTCTGGTAGTTTAATAGAGTCATCTATTAATGTGATATTTTATATTTTTTATGATTCTTAAGATAATAACTGAACTTCCAAAATGAAGAATTTCAGAAAAAAAATGTAAAATTAAAATTAGGAAAGAAAATCTTTTTAAGTAAATTTTCAAATCTTACGCCTGATATGTCGAAATAACAGACTAAATAATCGAAGACCGATCTGAGTTATACAAATGTCGAAAGTACAGACTACATAATAGAAGACAGATCAGAGTTATACAGATGACGAAAGAGCAGACTACATAATATAAGACAGATTCGAGTTATAAGATGACGTAAGAGAAGAATACAAAATAGAAGACAGATCAGAGTTATACAGATGGCGAAAGTGTATACTACATAATAGAAGATAGATCAGAGTTATACAGATGACTAAAGAGAAGAATACATAATAGAAGACAGATCAGAGTTATACAAATGACGTAAGAGAAGAATACATAATAGAAGACATATCAGAGTTATACAGATGGCGAGAAAGTGTAGATTACATAATAGAAAACAGATCAGAGTTCTATAGGTGGAGAAAGAATAGACTACATAATAGAAGACACGTCATACTTATACAGATGCTGATATCCTATCCAATTCATGTTCATAAAAACAAACTTTTTACATCTTCTGAAATTCTTTCCTTTTCATTATTTCATATGATAGCAATATATATACATTTATTAAGCATTACATGAACATTTTTACCAATTAATTTCAAGAAGAGGAAATGCAAGAATACGCCCACTTTAAACATGTTGAGATCAATTATGTCGTATCAAAATTGAGTGTTTGAAATATAAAATTATATGCACTAATCAGTATGAATACTTATATTTTTCAAATAATTGTGTCATAAAATTAAAATGCAGGCTTAAGACCTTCAAGTATCGACCAACTTATTTTATTATTGGTAGATAGCTGATTCCTTTAATTTGAAATGTTAAGTCTAAGCAAGTAATATATATAATATAAATTAAGTCAATTCCTACTTAAGTCAACATTTTTTTTATTTTAGTTATTTATTTTCTTATATTATTTATATATATCTTATATTATTTATGATCGGGTGTCGCGTCAGTAATCTCAAAGCTTGGCACCAAACTTTGCGATTTTGGTGACCAAATAGTAATTACTGGACAAATTTAATTAATTAATTAACATTAAAAAAACTGTATGAACATCATGAACATCAAGTGTCATCCACTACAAGTTTTAAAAAATGTATTTGAACTTGAGTGGATGAATAAAAAGTATTTTATTAACGATTGAAAATTTGACAAGATATATATAGTGAGAGTGTGAACTAATAGTAGGAATGAAAAAAATGAGTTTAGTCTTTGCTCTAATTTTTATAAAAATTAGTCTAGTCTAAAGTTTTTACAAAAATCCATTGATTTGGCGGAGGAAATTATTCTTCAGTTTATTACGGGAACATGTAATAAATTATTTAGTAGCCGTATATTTTTTACGTCGACTAAATAATCGAGAGTCTACTGTTACGGTTAAACAACAACAAAAGAATTTCTATTTGGTAAGCTGGAAGACAAAAATAAAAAGAATTCTTATCATTTAAGTTAATATTTTCAAATTTCTTTTAATCTTAGGCAAAAATCGTAAAATATTGTCAAGTGAAGATATTATGGATAATAACTTAACTGATAAAATATATTTGTATTTTGTTCGTTTTGTAAATATTTTAGCTATGCTCTTGTTCGTTGCTAAAGTTTTTTCCTTAGCTTAAAGATATAATTTAATTTGTTTTATGCAGTAAAACATTTTCTCTTACAAATTCTAAATTCATACGTTTTGCATTTTATTTTAATAAAGGATATTTATTTTCAAAAATTAAGTCCATCAATCATATTTTTAGTTAATCCATAGTTACAATTTCACACTTATTGTATTCTTAATTTTATTTTAAAATTTGATTAAAAAGAATATAAATGAACTTTTATTATGGTCAACATTATTTGTTACGGACAAAATTATTTATTATGGACAAAATTATTATTAATTATTATATTGTGACAATTAATAATTTTCAAGCTGTATTTTGGTTATACCAATAACCACGGGGCAGCTATCTAATTTGAATTTTTCCAATTTTTTAAATGACCAAATTTGGATTTAACACGATTTAATTATTATTTTGATTCTTTGTTTTATTTCAAAACCCATTTTAGAAAAGGAAAATTATTTTCACCACATTTTTATTCCTTACTAAATTAATATTTTCCAGTATCACCAAAACAAGAGCATTTAAATTTTAAACAGTTATGCATTATGTACCAGTAATTTAATAATTACAAAAACAATATTCCAGCCAGGCGAGCTGGTCATCGAAGGAGACTGTTTACAAATAAAGGCAGGAAAAAGAACTAATTTTCCTTTAATTGAGGCTATTCATCGATCCCATTATACCCATTTGCATACAGACATAGACTAATTCCAGAATTCTATAATTACCAGAGTGGTTGCCATTAATTTAGTGCTTTCAATTTCGAAAGCATTCCTTTTAATATGATGATTATTAAAATTCTGCGAAATGGAAACATTGCTATTTTGGGAAAGAATTACTGCGGGATATTTAGTTTAAATCACAATGTCTGTAATTAGAAAAATGGAAATTCATTGTTTCATTTTAAATGTAAAGATGGCTTCATTCTTAAAATGTCATGCCATTAAGTTTCCAGGTAACATTAATAAATATCAGGTTGTTTTCGAATAAATAAGGTTTATTTGTGGAAACTAAATATTTGTGGTTATCAAAATATTGAAAGACTGTTTAAGAATTAAAACTTTACTTTCCATTTGAAATGTTTTCGTAAGTAATGATAATAACAATATAAAAATGACAGTAGATTTCAAATTTTAAATGATAACAAATGATTTTAAGATAACATTTTTTTCCTTTAAGAATGACCACGTTTGTGGAAATTATATAGAAAGGATTATCTTACGTACACTTTCATACTATTATACTACTAGTATACTGTTTAGTTGCATACTACTCGTATGTATATTTTGTATATAAGTTTTGAATAGTAAATGGACAATTTTATCCTACCTCAATTCTCTATGACTAACCAAGGATATTAGGAAACAGAGCAGATAACAGTTGGAGAGACATTAATAATAACGGTTAGCCACTTGAAATTATTATATACTATATCTATACTGGATGATTATAAAAAACACACTATCCCTATATATGATACCGTGACTATCCTAATATTCACAAGAACGTTGTAAAATTTTGGTTCCAGGTATCTTAACGTATGCGCTCGAGAATCATATGAAAAACAACACTGACAGTGACAAAATTTCAAAATTTACAAATGGCAACATCAACTTTTTTTTTGGAATATTTTCTCTATAGCAAAAAACAATAAATAGCTTTGGAACCACACTTATAGTACGAAAATCTAAGACTAAATAATTGACTAAAAAGTGGTGGGCTTACCAGAGATGTGAAGCTCACCAGATTCCTCTCGTTATGGTACGTGCTTTTGAACCCTTCTTCTAGGCATTATCTGCCGCATGCAAAGTGTCAGTGTGGTTGAAGTTGTAATTCCATATTTTCTGTCTAGGACTGTTAATTTTCGTGCTATAGGAACCCTTCCAATGCACACATTAAAAAAAATGGTGTTGCCATTTAAAAATTTTGAAACTTTGTCATTCTAAACGTAGCATTTAGAGGCTAATTGTTGTTTTTCATAAGTTTCTTGAGCAAATACGTCAAAATACCTCGCACCAAAATGTCACACCTTTCCTGTGAATGGTATGATAATTCCAGTCTCATATATGGGGATAGTTTTTTTTTATAATCACCCGGCATATGAGATTAATTTTAAACTTGCGCTTGATCATCTGGTTCTATATAACAAATGAATATTTACAGTAGAAAGATATTTGCAATCAAAGAACAGCTGAAGTAAGGTAAATATTTATTACCTAAGAATTATTCATCAATAAACTAATTTGTATCCACAGTTCAGTGTATAATATTGTACACGGTATTCCTAAATTACTTATCTTAATTTTAAAAAAATTAAAAGAACTTAAAGTAATAAAGTATGAAGAAACATTTGTATAGATTTAATCCTTAGTTCAAGAAATTTCTTTTATTTTAATTTCTACAAAATACAACACTAGTGCTTTTTAGCTAGAAAGCAAAACGAAACCATGCAATGAAAAATATTTAAATATTGCCTGATTATGGTAAGTATAATTTCGGAAAACGAGTCAGGAGTGATTTAGACGTAAATTCCACCAACCCAACAATCAATGAAAAGAGGGTTCAAAACTTTTTTACTTGGGAGACTTGATGTTTCTCTTCAAAGAAGCTTTTCCGTGATTTCCTTGATATGTATTCCAGATTTATAGAGATAAACAATTTTTATGGACTTCACATTCTTTTAATATCACACCCACAATTTCGTTTTCTGGAGATACCTGAAAACGAAAACGAGTTTATACTGCATATGTTTGCAACTTTAGAAGAAGTAAAAAATCGAATCGGTACAGAAAAATTTCAAGCGACTTGTCAAATGTTTAATCAAAAATCGTTTTAAAGTCTAGATGAATATTCTAGATGAATATCACGCAAATGCTTGATATTCTCATATCAAATAATAATGTACGTTGAAGTGCATTAATAAAAAAAATTGAATTGGCCAATAAAATTAAAGAAAGGGATTTTCTCTATATTTTATTCCTCATTACTATCTTCTATATTCTTGTAGGTCTTTATTAAATAAATAATTTATAAATATCCTCATTTTCACCTATTTTTATTCTCATGGAAGGATGTAAGCAGAATAGAGTTAAAATATGCCAGAATTCACAAACATAGAAAAATTTTAATTTAATCTTATACGTAATAAAATAATATAATCTCCAAAGAATTCGAATTAAAAATGTTGCAAATTCCCCATTTTTTATACTTATCGGAGTTAGAAAGCCTATTTTTGGAAACAATCTGTGACAAAGACAATTCAAAAACACATTGAGTTATTCGAATGAAATTTGGTATACAGTCTTTACACCAATTTTGTGAATTTTCATCAGATTTTGAAAGTTCAGAGAACGTCTGTCTGTCGGAATGTCAGAATATAGGTTAACACGATAGCAACAAAACGATGAGGGTAATACAGATAAAATTCGGCACATTAGTTTAATATCTATAACACAGACACCTATCAAATTATGAGCAAATGCAATAAGGAGTTGACCATCTGTAACTTTGTACTTTCTAACCCATGTTTACAAGATAACTGAAAAATGTAATGACTTAAATGTATCAAATTCGGTATGTGAATTTATGACAATAATTGTAGTTCTATGCCAAATGTTAGTTTCAATTGTTGGTTAAAACTACAATCAAAGGACAATTTGCTTTTCGGATATTATTAAATTCATGCCAAGGATTAAGCGCCAAAGAACCAGCCAAGGATCGTACTATAAATTCCGTAAAAATTCAAAATTCACTCAAAATATTTTCATAATTCGTAATGTAATATTATTTAATAAAATAATTGTAATAATATTTAATATTTCGTAAATGTAGTATGCCAATACCATGCAAGGCTTTCGCTGGGATAATCTTTATTACAGTATATGCTAGAAAAACTTCAGGAGACCACTCCAGATGGTTTCAATAACCATCCATTGGAAATGAAATATAGTAGATTCCTTTGATTTTTCACATCTAATTATGCATTTTTAATAACATTTCTGAGTATTTGAATTCTCAGATAGTCATTAAAAAGAATATTTTTATGAACGAATGATGGATCAGTAAGTACTATCTAAATCTATGTCAGTATTCTTTTATCAAGGTGATGTGTATCATGTGTGATGTGTTAAATTGTGGTGTACAATAGACAGGAACAGGATTCAGGATCAGAGAGTTGCAATCATAAGGATTGCAACCACGAAACCAACCAATCCAGTTTCACTCTAGATCTGCAGGATGTTCAAATTCCTTGTTATCAAACATAAGACTTTTATTTAAGTTGAAAAAAAAATATAATTTACGTATCTTAGTAATCCTATGATAGTGATTTTCAATCAGGAAATTAGTTTGTTAATCATCTTCGTATAGCTTTAAAAATTATTGAAATCTTAGTCTAAGCAGATCAATAATTTATATTTCTATCCTTTAAAAGAAAATGGCTTCCTTCAGAATTAAATAAATATCTAATAGCCTGAAGAGTCTATGTCGTCAATATGGGATTATAAGAGGAATTTTAATTTTTTTATAAAAAAATATATTCGCGAAAAAATGCGATGATAAAAAACTATTTTATAAAATAAATAAGAATAAAAAGCAATCTTGTATTTCATGAATAACAAAACCTTTCAATAATTTATTAAGTAAATCATGATGATGGAAAAATAATATAAAACATTTTAAATTTATTTGAAAATATCAGAAAATACTTACGACTATTTTTAATGTGTAGATATTCTTAACAGGTTTTAAGATGCGTTAGTTTCCAAACTTTAATTCTTCATGCCTCATTAATTGTTCTGAAACCTGAGAAAGTTTCAGGCTATCTTAATAAATTCTTAAATGGCATTTTTAATTTGACACATTTGTAAATGAAGTTTAGCTCTTATTCCTGTCAATTATGCATACACTCATTTAAATCTTTAAAACCCACAAAAAAATCGAACCCTTTTTTTTCTTCTTTTCATGTATTAAGGCAATTAAATAAATTAAAACTGTTACTATCGGATTTTTTTTTCATGAAATTCCTAGAATAAAGCAAAGAATATTCCTCGCAAGAAAGATTATTAAGGTAGAAGAAAAAAAATAAAGGCGGTATTTTATAAAATTGAGAAGAAAAAAAAATGTCTCCAATCACTTTAAAGTTAAGGTAAAAATAAGTGTAAACGAATTAAAAAGTCCTTCACCTCGTATTATTTGGCTGTTAAATTTGTTATGAAAAAGAAATTAGTTTAATTTGGGCGATTGCATCGACTAATTTTCAAAAGACAACAGATTAAAAAAAAAGAAGAAGAAAGTTCAACACTTTAACCTTTAAAGCATTCGAACATAAAAGGAGATCGAGGGAAAAAAATTGAGGATAAAAAAACAAGGGTTTTAACTACCTAACATGCCACTGGGTTTTTTTCTGTAATTATTTTTTTCTAATTCTTATCATTAAGGAAATGAAATGAATTGATTTTGTTCACTTTACGCATTCTATTCGTGGAGTTTCTTTAAGCCCCAGGCGATGCCAACTAAATTAAGAAACTTTATTTTTTTTTTCAAACAAACATTAATGAGAGCAAAATCTTAAAGAGATGATTCATATCGATATAGCATTAAAATGTTAATCATAACTTTAACACACTTGGGAAATTAATTAGAACTGAAATATTTATTACAGGTTAGATTTTGTTTAAGAATTGAAAATATTATTGCCATTGTTAACCAAAATTTTTTTTGTAAATATAATATAGCCCAGTTTGGTGATCAAATTTTTACTTGGAATATTGAGTTTTCTAACTGTTACGTATTCATTTGGATCGCATTCCTTTAAAATTTCGCATTTTATTCGATAAGATTTAAAATTATAAATATTAATTAATAAATAATATATGAACTATAGTTCACTGAAAATGCATATTGAAATATGCTTATACTATGAATGAAATGCTAAAAATATATAACTACTTTGGAGTTAATTCGGAATTTCAAAGAAAGCAATTTTTTTTTAAATTTTATAATTCCAAATGCACGAAGGAATGGTGTGACTGAACTATTCCCGAATTTCATCATAAAAATATAAGCATTGTTAAAGATGAATCAAATTAAATTTTAAAAATATCAAAATAAAAGAAAAATTGACAGAAATAAAAGTGATGTCATTAATTGATAATTTTTTACAAAAGTGTAAAAATAATTTTTTTCAGATATTAATGTATTATTTTTGTGAAGTACAGAAAAAAAGACATTGATTAAGCTTTAATTAATTTAACCTTAATTGAATTTTATATTGAAAAATAAGTGGACATGATCTTAATTTTTTTCTTAAGTTTAATTTAGTTTAGCTATATTAACTTCCCATTTTAAAGAAAGGCTGGGGCTCTTTTGGAGTGGCCTTGTAATTTTGAACCATAGTCAGATGATGAAGAGGGCACCTGATCTGGCTCCCCCTCTCTAAACTTCCGCACCAAAACAGCGGGAGTGCTTTTGGCTCCGACGCCGACGGATTTAGCTTACACCAGGCTTACTTACAGGTGATTCTTCGACGGAATCGGGTTTCGATCTTCATGTCTCATGTCTCGAGCTTCATGCGAGATCTTATCACCAGGCCACCGCGACCACTAATTTTTTCATGAAAGAGAAAGCGTATGCAATTTTATCATGATCGTATTTGCTTTAAAAAAATCACACAGATAAATATTTATCCACATTCGAGGTAATTAAATATATGAACATCCGTAAGTATATTTATAATTATTAATGACCAATTAGAATTTTACCAATTTTTAGCATCTCACTTTCTTATACCTAATGCTTTGATAAAAACAATCTGACATTAAATGCATTGAAAGGAATTGTGACAAAAATATAGCTGCGGAAATATCCCCCCCCCTACCTATTTTTATTTTATTTAATCCATTTGTGGATATAATAAAGTTTTTTCGTTCATTCTCTTAACTCCATAACGCTCGAGGAGAGCATTTTAAATGAAAATATTTTATATACTAACCACACTTCTAATAATCTAATAATTTCATCTTGGAGTTGTATAAAAAATAAACAGAGATCATATGACCAGAAGATCAGGTTTCGACGTTTGGACCAGATGAAGATAGATTTGACATCACTTTTATCAAAGATCATATGTAAACTACACACTTGATGGAAAAATCCACTAAGTTCGAATACTGTTTTGCCGATTAAGTGGGGTAATTTGAATTTTACAATAATGTTTTAGTTGAATACTAAGTTCTGGTGTTCTCTGTCATTTTTTAACTCGATATCCGGTTCTTTGTAAATTTGGGACATGGTGTGAAAAAAATATTCATTGGAATCAATCTAGGAAATTTCGAAAGAAATTTAATTCTTAGATTTTTATGCATGGATATTATATTTTGCGAATGAACAAATGAACATTCGTCAACTTTCTCTAATAATTTAAAAAAGGTAAGATGTAGGTATATGTCTTAATCTCTTTCCTAAAATGTAGAAATCATACTTATATGTGAGACACAATGAATTAAATTGCCGTTTTTTCAATTCTCATAACAATTTATACATTTTTTATTTTTATATTACGTTAATAATATCTATGTTTATAACTAAAAAATTTTTTTATTTTTGTATATATTTCAAGTATCATTTATTTAGAATATCTATAAATTATATCACTTTGAGATTGGTCATACAAATAAATGCCAAAATTGTATATTTGTTGCTGTGGACGTTGAAGATCCTTGAGATCCACTTGTAACCATTTTCCAGTATTGAAAGGATGGTTTTTTTCGAAATAAATTGTAATGAAATTTTATAACTATTGCAGAAAATATAGTTATGTTCATAATAATATTCCATTTGGAACTTCAATTCTGAAATTTCTGTTTATTGTTATGATAATAAAATTTATCTTTGCTAATCTCATGCAAAAGATTAAATAAAAAATTTGTTTACAAGCATAACATCTTCCCTTGAGTTTATCCAAATTAATAATTTGCTGTTTCATTAGAGTTTCACTTACATATGTGAGATTGCTATATATATCATCCGATTATATAGCAACCCTTGTTTCAAGGGTTCGTCCGATGATATGGTGCGGAAGTTTGGAGTTGAGGAGTCAGCTTGAGCTTCTCACCGTAGCTCAAAATTACGGGGGCTGTCCCAAAATAGCCCTAGTGTTGGTTTAAAACGGGACTTTAATATAACTAAGCTAACCTTAACTAATATATATCTAAATTCAAATCATCATAAAGATACTTCTCATTACCATTTCATGGCATCATGTTATAAGCGAAGGATTCTTACTTTAATTGTTTATTACTAATTTAAGAAATACGCAGGAATACAACTTAAAATACTTAAATCGTTTCCGAAGCGGTAAAATCCTATTTTCATTATACTGGTAGAATCTTTTTTTAAGTAAATTTTAAATTTCATTTATTCATTTGATAACATAAAATAACTAACTAAAGTGAAATTATTTGATCAGGATTACATTACGCAAAATATAACTATAATGGCCTGAAATATCCTATAAACTCAATAGACAATTACATAGGAGAATCCTCAAATTTTTGGAACTCCGAAGTCTCAATTTGTTTCAGTTTTCTCGGTATATTTCGTGCAGTTTAAATATATTGTTTAATTTAATTAATAAAAGCTATGTATTCGAACTTATTTAAATAAAAATTTAATGTTAAATTTATAATAAATAATTAATTTAATTAAAATTAAAATCAAAATTAATCAATTTAATAAATGTGGTTTTAATTAAATATTGATACATTATTTCTAGGAATATTCCACGTTTTCAACTATGCTCTCAGATTAATATTTTTCTTTTTTCTACTTAGACTACCTGGCTGATTTACTAGTCAAAATCTATTTATAAGAATGTTTAAATTGCATTGGAAAACATTTTGTCTATTTTCGCAATCTTTTCTAAAAATTATTTAAATTGAAATAATATCTCTGCTCCTGAGATATTAAAACCAAATCTCTTGAAAAACAAAATTATCATTATAATAAAATATCCAATTTTTTTTAATAATATTTCTTTGGAAAAACCAAGCTTACATGAATATAAAATCAAACTTTATGAGAAATATTTGATTTTGAAAATTGGAGTAATGAATGCGCTGTCTTACAACCTAAAAGATCAAACAGTGTCTTATTTGACTCAGAATACAACCAACATAAAAAAACAGATTTCTTTAAAAACAATTTTTGATATAAATTGTCCATATATTTCATTGAAACCTTTTACTATGTCTTCTAAACATCATCCAGACATACTAAATCCCCACATACTGCATACACCTTCTCGTATTTCCGCAATTCCTTCTTCTAAACGGTTGAGAAACAGGCAACCTCAGGCATACCAGGTATAAAATATCCGGCATGTCTAGAATGAGAATCTGAAACAAAAGAAAGGGCATATTTTATTTATTAGATCAGAATTCTCTAGAGCTCTCCGAAAGCCTTACAAATGGCATCGAATATTTTTCCATAACTGCGATCCGAGAGTATCTCTTAGCGAAGAGTATGAAAATTTCATCTGAGAAATGAAAGGATTTGAGAGCCGTCACTTTTCGTTTGTATGTAATTTGCTATGCGGAATCCAAGAGTCACGGAAGTCTGACAGCATGTGGATTTCAATTCAACATTTCTTAATGCAGTCTTTATCTTCATTCCGGAGATTTATCTCAAATTTCCTCGGTTATAGTTAAAGGAAGTTGCGTCTGGATTCCTCTATTTTTATTAAATATTTAGAAAATTATTTTATTAATAAGAGTTTTGAAAATAAACATTTTACGGATTTGTTGCAAGAAAAGAATTTTATGAATATATCGCAAACATGTATCAAACTATAGATGTAAATGAGCCAAACATTTTAAAGCATTAATCATTACACATTATGTTATGATAAATGAATAAGTTTATGCGATCAGTAACCCGTTTTGAGGGTTTCATCCCAAAAGGAGCAGGGTTTGGATATTCGTAAATTTGAATCATAAAAAGGACAAAACAACCGAAAGAGTCGTTTTTGCCGACCACGTCTGATACAACATTTAGTTCGTGAGAGTTCACTTCGATACTTTTATACTATCTCCATGTGCATATGTATAAGTTTACATAATATCCAAACATAGCTTAAATTATAATTAAAGAAATATTTTAAATAATTATTATTTCAATTTAATATTATTAAATTGATAACAATAGTAAGTACGTTAAAGCTGCAATTGTATTTTTGAAATATTATGAAGCTGGGATTTCACTAGACGTCAAATTCAGGCATTTGAACCTCATATTATATTTACCCTTTAAATAAAATTTTTAACATTTTCATTAGTTAGAATATTTTTATATTTCAAGCAGTTGAAAATAGTTATTTGTTTAATCAAAACAATTTGTTTAGTAATTATATGACACATTAACCTGAAACAAATGAAGTTGATTCCCATAGCATCATGACGCCATTTACAATTAAAGTATCGAAAAGTACCTTGAATTTTGCCCTAATATAGTTTCAATTAGTAATTCCTCCTGTAAATAAAATGGAAGATTAGAATCATCTTTCTTTTTAGCATTCAAAAAGAGAAAAAAATCAATAAATGAAATAATAAAAAATAAGTATTTGAGTTTGATGTAGTTTACTGGCGCTAAAACCATTTCTGATTATGTAGCGCCAACCATATGTTATATGCAAACATATGGTTCATAAAAAGATGTAAGGTCACATTGTAAGGTAAATGTTATAAATTTCATTATAGCCAAGAAGTCAATTTTTGAAAATTATTCAAAAACTACCTTTGCAAATTGTCAAATTAAAAAAAATGACATTATGATTAAATTGATATCACTAGAGATACATTTTTTAAATTTTACAATGAAGTGAAAATGAAGTTAGAACATTGACATTTTCAAGAGTTATCGCTGGAAAGCGTCCAAATCCAGATTGATTTTCAGTTAATTAAAATTCAAATATACATATTTTTAAATTCTCACCAGTGACACATTTCTACCAGCAAAATTTTATAGCTGTTGGTCAAACTGTTTATCCTGCAGATCGTCCACGCTCGCATAGAGACATTTTCTTTAAATAGCTGAGAGATAAATATAAATAAATCTACATTTATTTTATCAAAAAACCATAAATAAATTCATGCCAAATTTGCCATTGTACAATGGTTAACAAGTACTATAAATATAAGCAAGTCCCAACAATGTATTCTTCTGAACCTCCACACTCACATAAATGCATTTTCTTTTAATAGCAGAAATAAAGATGGATATAATCTAAATTTCTTTATATTAATTTATTCTTTATCAAATGCCATATCTGGCAATTTATGCCAGATATTCCACTGTACGTCTATTCTGGTGAGCACCCACATTCATATAGAGACATTTTCTTTCAATAGTATATATGGAGATGAAACTAACAGTACATTTCTGTATAAAAATATCTTATAATAGCTTATTCTGCATCAAATCACGTGCAGTGGTATATGTATAGTGGAAGTCACGTACAACGGCATTCTGTATCACGCGCAATGGCATATCTGTAAATTCATGCCAGATATGCCTCGCTACTTGAAAGGGTTAACGATATATTATTTTAAGTATATGCATTGTCATGTTTCTTTTGCAAGTTAACTCTGTTTCTTGTATTTAAATCTATATAATTTAGTAACAATGCGATTGCAATAATTAAAGAATTTTTTTCTTTATTTTTAAACTAGTTCTCATGTATAAAATATTTTTCTTAAAAATGGCACATATTATAATCAGTAACACTCAAAATATCTCACATTTTTACTTTTTTTCAACTTATGATTCGTCTTTTATAAATAAATAAGACATTTTTTTTTCTTATCTGACTAAGTACAATGATAAGTTTTCTTTTCCGAAAAAAAAACCAGCAACAAGAAAACATCAATTAAACTTTTCTTGCTAAAAACTAAACCTGATGAACTGCTCAAAGTTTCGATGTAAGATAAAGTTTCCTAAATGTCTTAAACCAATCTGCAAGTGTTTTTTGTTTCCACTTTTTTTAAAAACATTCTTTATTATTCTTGGCATCGGTGATTGATAGTATCTCCGCCTTTCAACAAAACTCGGAGATGCTGTCGTGAAACATGAACAAACTTTCTCCGCGTAAGAAAGGAAACAAAAAGGGAAACTAGGAAAAAAAAATAACAATTTTTTTCGTACAATTGTGGGTGTCATTTTTTGAAAGAAACCCTCCCTTTTTCATGCAAATTAAAATAGTTGTTTTCTTGTAGAATAAGGGAAGAGTTTGTGAAAATAAACGACATTTTTTTGGTTATGTGGAAATCCAGAAAAGAAGCTACTGTCTTCCTTTTTTTTATATGTAGGAAAAAAATCATTTTTTTTCCTAACTAGAGTTTTCTAAGAAGCGTCAGACAAAGGACTTCATTTTGTTGGCAAGGGAGAATAAAAGCAAACATATCACCTTTAATCTTTTAATTGAATAATGATGAATTTTAAAAGTAAAAAAATAGCTTATTAAATCTTCGTTGAAAAACTTTATTGAGATTCTAAAATTTCATTAGTAGTTTGATTATTAGTGCGCACTTTCATTAACATTTTCCTTATTGTTATTATTTCTTTCTCCATGGTTATATGTTGTTATTATCTTCAAGTAAGGTAATAACACTACGAAGAATTCAAATATTAAGTTTTTTTTCTGCGAAGTTTTCAAATATTAATATACATTTTTATTATGGAATTTTCTGTCTCATTTTCTTATATTGATTCAAACAAAAGTACCAAGTGTGAAAAGAAGGAAAATAAAAATTGAATAGTTTATTAGTTTTTGTATTAAGAAATAATAAGAAAATATCATTTATCCAATTTATGAAAATTTTTAATTTTCTTTTCTCCTGAGATATATGATTAAATCTAATTGAATATCAGTCTTCTCTATCACAATTAGTCATCATATTCTAGACGAAATTTGGAATGAAATTTATGAGTCAGAAAAGAAAATTGGATTCTTTTGTTTAGAACTACAGCTCATGAATTTTATGAAATAAAGTGAATAATTTATTTTTTCTTTAAACCAAAATAATCAATATTGTGAAAGAATATTAAATTTAAAAATCATGGACTTTATGACCAGATAGAGAAGGTAAGCAAAGGAATTTAGATATTATTCTATAAACATTCTTTATACTTTGTCTTTGTAAGAAACATGGATTTTCATGCTAGCGTAGGAAAAGTGCATAAAAGTACTTAGGCATTATACTATAAGCATTCTTCACATTTGGTCTGTTCAGTAAAGTAACTATAAAACAACACACATTGTAAGGGTAGATTGTGAAAGAATATTATATGTAAGAAACATGGATTTTCATTCATATGTAGAGAAAGTACGGAAGGTATTTAAGCATTATCCTATAAACATTCTTTATACTTGATCTATTCAGAAAAGTATCAAGATTGCAATACACAA
Source organism: Argiope aurantia (assembly GCA_026543865.1). Lineage (NCBI taxonomy): Eukaryota > Metazoa > Arthropoda > Arachnida > Araneae > Araneidae > Argiope > Argiope aurantia. The sequence continues at coordinate 35,150 of JAPMOR010003844.1, read as the reverse complement.
ATTATGAGTATATTGTGAAAGAATATTAGATATAGGAAACATGAATTTTCATTCTTGCGCAGAGAAAGTACGGAAGGGTATGTAGACATTATCATAAAAACATTCTTTATACTTGATGTATTCGGAAAAGTAACTACATTACAATACATAAATTATGAGTAGATTGGAAAAGAATATTAGATGTAAGAAACATGGATTTTCATGCTCGCGGGCAATAAACGAAGAAGAGTATTTAAGCAACATTCTTTATACTTGATCCATTCGGAAAAGTAACTACATTACAATACACAAATTATGAGTAGATTGGGAAGAATATTAAATATGAGAAACATGGATTTTCGATGTTTGCGTAAAGAAAATACGGAAGGGCATTTAGGCATTATCCTAAAAACACTTTTTATACTTGGTCTATTAAAAAAAAGTAACCAGATTATAATGCAAAAAATACAAATAGATTTTTCAGTCAGTTCTTATAGGAAAATATTCTGCGTCTTACTTATCATATTATAAATTTGAATAAAGTTTCATAATTTTTTATAATTGAAACTACTTTATTTCTCTTCTTTGGCAGCAATAGATTAAATTGTTCATTATAATTATTTCTGTTATTCCACATTTATTTGAAAACTTTGTTTTACAGAGTATTTCATAATTTTCACATAAACTAGGATTTACAGGATTTTTGCATCCTAGTAGATGAAAAATGTTTATGCACCATATATCTACCACTATCAATTTTTAAGAATTAAATACTAAATAGTTGGTGAACTATTATCTGGACACAAAGAATATTTATTTAAAAGGTGAAGAAGTGATTATATTTGCTTGAGGTACGAATTTTTCAGTAGAAACAGTTCAAACAACCACTTTCATATCAAAGCAATAATTGCGTACATTGTGGAATGTTGAACTGACAAATGAATGACGCCAGTATAGAAGTGTGATTCGAATAACATGTTAAGCTCTAAATAAGCCAGTGTCTCCATGTAAATAAGCAAGTTATTAACATGTCTTGGCATATAAATAAGCAGGTGTCTCCATTTTTTTTGTAATTTAGACTCATCTCAATCCTTTCAAACAGATGAATGAAAAATGTATTTGCTTAATAAGGATTTTAGCAATTCAGATATAAAATTAAGCTACTTGTATTTTATATAAGACTACATTTGTGTAAGGCGGATGCAAAGTCGTCGTTTTTGGAAGACGATTTTCTTCAAAAATTGGAACAACAGAGACACTGTCTCTGAATATGTTTTCATTCGTCGTGAGTGTGGAATCCAGCTGCATTGAATCTTCTACTTGAGTCTTTTTCTTAGTGAATGCAGAATTTGTACACATTTGTTAAATTCTCCTTTAATGTTTTTAGTCACATGATATTACATAAAAAAAGTATCATAAGAGCTATATCGCAAAGGAGAATTCGAAATTTTTTCACAGATATTTCGCTGTAGAATAGATATCATGATATTTATTCATCTTTGTATGGAAATCAAGTAAATGGAATCCTTCGACTAAACTAAATATATTTTAATGTAAAGAAGGTGTATATAAATGTAAAGAATGCTAATGAAACTGAGCAATTTGTTTGTTTTTATATCTTATATATAATTATTATATATAGAAGCTATAAGCTGTTACGTATAGAATCTATTTCTTATTTATAAGATTTTTTCACCGTTGCTCCATGGGTAAAATGTTAATTTATTTTCTTAGGAATATTAACATTCACTGCATTCTCTTAAATGTGAAATATACTTAATGCTTCACTGCTTCTAAATGCCATGCCGAATGTAACTTTTGTATGTTTAAGCCGAATGTAACTTTTGAAATAAAGATTAACTCACTTTTCATTTGAATACCTGAGAAATACAAGAAAGCCTTGCCTCATCTGATAATTTCAAGAACTCTTCCGTCTAGAGGCGAAAAGGAGGAAGGGCTCTCTAGAGAAATACAATTCTTAAAATTGCCATCAGACAGCACTATCTTTACGAACACGACATGTGTTCTTCTCTTATTAAACCTAAATGAATTTCCAAAGAATTGTACAGTTGCCATGGATACCAGAAAATTCCTTTCTTAGCACTATCGGGTCTCAAACTTATGTTGACTCAGTGCATTTCTTGGAGGAGTGCGGAGAAGTTAGAGATAGTCCCTTTTTGTTTTATTTATTCTTTTTTCATCTTCCACTTTCTTCCTACAAATTCCAAAACCTTCTTTCCACCGTCTGTTCCTTTTCGAAATTCAATTGCCCGAAAGTTTGGATGAATCGCAGATACGGAAGTCCCAACTCGGCGCTGGCTGAGGAACCTTTGAGGTGCTGGGATAAGGGTGCAGAGATAGGAAGAATATATATATTTATATAAATGGAAGAAAGAAAATATGAGAAACAAGAAGATTTATCGAAGATCCAAAACAGATTGCGCCTTGATTGAGAGAAGATATCTGTTTTTTATCTTCTGATTTATGTTTTACAGCAGTAGGCTGGGATTAGCTAAAGTAACAGTTATAAATATGGTGGGGGGGGGATTTGAAATGTTGCAGCAAATGCTGTTCGGTGCTTGTTTTTTGTCGATCTTCAAATGATCTGATAAGCTGGTGGAAGTACATCTTATTACTGCTAAATGACTTGACAGCTTTTCTGTTTATTTTCATAGTTTTATAGGAATGAAATAATCGGTAAAATTACTTACATTTGAAACCAAATGTTTTTTATTACTGGGTGAAGAGTTAGCAGCTATTTATTGTTTCAATGTAATATAAATAAAGTTTTCAGATACTATGCGAAACATTGTGAAAATTAGAAAATAAATATATATCTTCCATTCTTCGATTTTATTATATTCAGTTGAAATGTTATTGGATACCAGAAGATTGTGATTGTGATTGGATACGAAAAGTATTTTGATACGAGAAGATTGTAATTGGGATTGGATATGAAACGTGTTTTGATACTAGAAGATTATAATTGAGATTGGACACAAGAAGTATTAAGAAATTTTAATTAAAGAGGAAAAAATTGAAAGATTTGATGCAGTTATAAGAAATATGAACTGCATTTGAGCAATATAGACATACTTCATAAAACGATAAATAAACAAGAAATAATATAATTATGATTTAGTTTGAATAGCGCTTTGAAATACCTTTTTAAACCTGAATTTTTTATTTCACTTTCTGGTATGTTACTATTTTTACTAGGTTTAAAACGCCTTTGAAAAGATAACAGATAATTTCATTCGCAAAATGGTCCTTAGATTTGGACATAGATATGTTAGGTAAATGTATACATTTTTGTTGAATGCTCATATATATATATATTTATTTGTTTGTTTAAAAAAGAGTTTGTAAGAAGTGTAAATACGAAAAACCCAAATTGGCCTTGAAGAAAAATTTAAATTGTTGGAATTAAACAATAATTGCGTAATAAGCAAACACGGGAATGAAGATAAGACAGGGAATAATGATTAGTGAAATACGAAACGGTTTGCACTTAAGTGAAGGAAATTGACTATTTATATTCTGGCTTGTCTGATTGCCGACGATTTCTGGTTACTACCCCAGATATTCAACAGAAGAAAAACGGAACAAAAAATTCAAAATTTTTTGTAAAAAATGGAAAATTTTACTAATAGGGGGTTTTAATCATGAATTCATGTAAACTTTTAATCATGGCATAAATATGATATAACGTAATTGGGAAAAATTTTGTAATATTTCCTTCAAAAATCTCATAAAAGCTTTATTTTATACATTTATACACCGAACTATTATGTTTCATCTACAAAATAATACAAAAAATTAAAAATTAGTTATTGAAGTTAAATTGAAACAATTTGATATATTTTTTTTATTTATTCTGCATGCAATTTTTTAAGTTATAATCCGAGTTTGAAGAAATCAATTTAGTTTCTCTTAAGAAATTGATTTCCAAAGAGCCAATGCTATAATAAACAGAGGGGAGAAAAAAATTTAAAGTTAAGAAAAAAAAAGAACGATTTTCATAACATTTTTATAAATTTTAAATTCCTTACCAAAGTGGAAGATATCAATCAATTTTATTAATTTTTTGCCTCGTTTTTCAAAGAAAGGGTTATTCAACATTTCAAATTAAGCTTATCACACTAAAATTTACTATCGTCACTGAAAGAGAAACTTAAAACATTTCCAAGAATGGAAAGCATCATAGTTTCTTTCTTTCTTTTTGAAATTTCATATTTGAAATTTCATTGTCGTAAATATGGAATTTAGTAATCGATTTCTTAGTAATTTCATAAAGAACTTAATTCTAAAATTCTGCTTCGATATTTATCTTTACTATTATAACAATGTTTTTATTATTTCAGAATACTGATTTATCAATCAGTATAATTAGAAATGAAAACTTTGATCTTTAGATTGCTTAGTAATTATAATGATGATAGTTGGAATTTTTTTAGAAATGAGAAAGTAGAAGAAAATTAAAGGAGAGAGATAATAAAAAGAGAATAATAAAAATAATAAAAAATAGAGTTACTTGCTGTTACCCTTTTGCTTTTTGCCTTCAGGTTTTCGATAAAAAACAATAATTTTTCTTTTCAGTGAATGAATAATAAAAGCGCTTTTTTTCATGTTTAATATCTACATTAATACTCTTTTTTAAATTATATATGGATAGGGTCTGATTATTGAGAAATACAAACTGAGTCTAAGACTTCCTTAATATATTAGAATAGAAAAATCTGCAAATTAATATATATAATATACAAAAATTGATACTATCGGCGGTGTTGCTGGAAGATCGCATGTTAGCTCACATAAACAGTAAATAATTAGTCAAAGGTGAATTTGCAATAATACAATTATGGTAAAAGAACGTAAATCAGTTTATGTTTGTTAGATTTGCGCTAGCATGGGAACACAAAGATACATTTATTACATTCCTTACGTTGTCAAATAGAAGGTTGAATTTTTAAATACTGAATATTATTAATACGAGTTGACATTCATATTAAGGAGATTAAAATAAAAGTGAAACATTTATGGTATACATATAAATTTAAGATCTCAAACTAGATGTTAAAAATTCAATCTTTTTTACTTTGTTTTCCTCCCATAGTTTCTTCCCATCTTAATTGGTTTAAAAATTCTCAAATTAATTTATGAGGAGTACGATTTTTCTTTAATCTTTTAAAACATCCTAATTGTAATTTTATAAAAAAATAAACCAAATTATTCATTTATTATTACATTAACAGGGTTTCCGATGAAAAATATAGAAGGTAGCAATTTGATAGTGTAAATACAGTTTTTCAATTTTATTGCTATAATAATTTAATTCATTATATCTTGGATGTTGTGTAATATTTTAATTTTTTAGTTTCTTTTAATGCAATTAAATCTATGCAGCATAATATTTTACATTTTGAGATGAACGTTTTAAATTTTATAAACATTTCATTCAAAGCTTCTCCAAAAAATTTCTATTAATCGAACTTAGAAAACGTAATATGTACTTTCCTTTGCATTTCTTCAAGTAAAATTAAATTCAGAGTTAAGAGAAAATAAATTCCTTATTAATCAAGTATTCATAAAAAGATTTATTTATTAAAAACCACCTAAGTTTTAATAGTCGTTTAATTTTCCATCAATTCATTTCATTTCAACGGAAAAGGTATATGTATATTTCGCAGCGTTACTCAAATTAAAATTTTTATATATCCTGTATTTTATATTCATTCTTCCTTTATTCCATACTTTTATAATTTTTTTAGCTCAGGTTTTATTTTTGTTGTTTTAAATGTACTCGAGATTTCTAATTAAGTTGTATATCATTTCATATTTGTGTGTGTGTGTGTGTATGTATTTTATATCAATTTGATGTATACGTTAATGATAAAAAAGTAGAATATCCATTAATTTTGATACCTTTAAGTCAATCTTAATATGTTTATTATTATTCATAATATTACATAAATTTAAAAAAAATGAAATAAGAGATTAGAAATTACAATTTTAGTGTGAAGGAGTTCTTAAGTATTCTTAGAACTTCAAAAGTTTTTTAAGAAAAAATAAATTATGATTGTTATTTGAGACAATAAATTATTTATTGATATTAGAATTTTTATTAATGTGGTTGAAATTTTTATTTTGTGTTCATTTTCCTCTAAAAAGCAAAATTCATAAATTTTTTATTTGCTTTCCTAGAAACCCAATTACGTTGTAACTTTATTCTTCTAGGAATAATTTTGAAGCTATTTCATTCACGAAAATATGATAGCATCTTTCAAAATGTACGTTTTATAATATTATCATAAGCCATTTCAGCAGAAAGTAATTTAATACACGAACATATGTATCTCCTTCTGTAATTCTGTAATTTCAGTCCTTTCTTATTTGATTCTATGCATTTTCTTAACGAAGTAAATACATAATACTACGTCTCTTCATGTTAGAAACTAATTTATTTTATTTTTTGGCCTTTTATGTAATTTTTAGTAGCTTCATCTTTTATAATACTTACCAGAATTTAGAAAAATTTGAATGCACTAAGATCTATTTCATATTTATGAGTAAACACAAGATAAGTTGATAGATTTTTTAAGACATGTTATTAAACAGAATATTTTATTATATTAAACTCTTAACTCGGAAATATTTTCACCTAAATAGGAAACATCAAGGTGCCTTATTTAAAAACTAAAAAAAAAAAATTACATAAAATACTATAATCATGTATATGTCATAATTTAAATGCATAAATTAAATCCCTTATAGTATAATTCGATTATATAAAACCTGTTTTCTAGAAAAATACATTATCCAATCACACGCATGGAAAAATTGAATATTTACAGTTGCTGTTGTATACTGTTAATTGTCTATGGTTACCTGCAAGTTTTAGAATCTGTTTCATTCTTAGAAAGTCTGATTCTTCATACTTAATCAGTACACTAGCCATATACTTACAAGCCATACACTTTGAATATTGTGGACCAAAGGACCACTATGTAACCTGACTTTGCTCACAAGTAGCTTTTCAGACTTAGTAAACATTTCTAAACATAATCGTGGATTGGGTGTTGTCCTCATCGTCTAATCCTTATTGAAAACTCTTTATAATCAAAATTGCATAAAAGAAAATTTTTGTTCCCATTTGACTCTTTTGCAGCTTTGAAATATAATATATACATCATTAAAACAACATTTGTGGCTCATGCGAACTTCTAGATTTTAATAGATCGTGATTTTATAAAGAAAAAAATTATTATTTTTGTTTTCTCATAAATGAAGCAAGTATTGTGTTCATCAAAAAAATACAAACTCAAGATTTTGACAAAATCCATTCATTTTATTTTGACGAATTAGAGCTTGCTCAATCTGAAAAACATTTATTTGTAACTTTGCCCACTTATCTATATGTGAATACGATTAATTCAAAAACACTTTGCGACAGGTGAAAAAAGTTCAATATATGTATCAAATTATAGTTTTCTATCAAATTGTAAACCAAATTAATTCAGAGGAAGTTTGTCTGTCCAGTTATCCATTTGTCAATATACAAAATAGTAAGATAAATACAAATGGATAAAATGAACAAATTTATCATCTAAAATATAGATCCATATCAAATTTAGTACTACAGTGGCCGTCTCTGTCACTTCATAGTTCTATAATCCTATAAACTCGATAGCTCAAAAATAATAACCCTCTGACACATCTTCGAGATGATTTTTGTACGACTATCTGTACAGGTTGTCCCTCAAAAGTAAAACAAGCCTTTATTTTCTTAAATATGGTAATTAGACATATAATTCCAATTACTAACTTTATGTGAAAATGTTTAGTAATATGTCGAAGTGTGATAATAAATAGTTTTAATTTTTATATGTCATTCGAAGCGTATAATTGCTAGTTGGAAAAATAGTTTTCTTATATTCATATATGCTTACAGAAAGTTTCATGCTTCTGTCTATAAATCTCTCAGGGATATTTTTATTTCGATATCTGAAGAGGAAATCCCATATTCAGATGGATACATTTATTTTAGAATTGAAAAATCTGCTCACTAATGAAAAAGTGTCACGGGCAAACCTTTGTATCTTAGTGCATCATTCAATCATTGTGTCTTGTAAAAAATTTGCTAATTATAAACTTTCTTATTCCCTTTGTTTTGTCGACAATTGCGACAACGAATTATATTGAGAAGAAAAACTTGAAAAACTAAACTATTATTTCAGATAAGTAGTGCAATTCCTAACTAGAAAATAAAATTATTTGCTCGGAACTGTAGTATTAGGAGTTTCTAAATAATGAGGATTCTGATGATTTAATCTGTGTCAATTTGTAATGTTGGTCTTGCATTTTTCATATCCTCGGAAATCATATTCCTCTATACAAAATAGTTTAGCAATTGCAAATTACGGAATCTCTACTTTGGGAAATAAAGGGAAGAATGAGGCGCTATAGAAAAAAAAACATGAAAAGTAACATTTCGATTTATTATTCAAGCTTGTTTAAGAACTATCAATATTTCTAAAATCTAAAAGCAAAGAATACTTCCATGTAATAATTGGCCTTCATATAACATTCGTGGACTCTATGGACAACTACAATCAGATCATTATAAGTGTCTAGAAGGGATTCTGTTTGATGAGGTTCTGTTTGATTCTTCCTGAAGTGGATTCTTCAGATAGATTCAAATTTATCCTTCCATAAATATAATTCGGAAGGTCGAATGCCACTTTAACAGTGAGTGAAGCATCATTAGTCAAAACGATTACCGTTGGTGCAATAAAGGACCATTCTTCTCAAAAGAGGTTCAGAACCAGTGACAATTTTCAGTATATGTGTGGTGCGGCATTTTTAGAAACTTGTCTTTCTGGTCCCATTTCGCACAACAGTGTGCTATATAGTGGCAGATATGTTCAGTCAGTTGCAAATGTCATTAAGTCTCAGTTAATAAAAGACTTGTGTTTGGCAATATTTCCACAAATATGGTTGTTATTAAATATATAATACTCCTCACCACATTTCAGCTGCAAGACGATGGTTAAATGGGGAAATACCTAATGATAGCATGCCTAGTAATGCTTTAAAATGATCAATTGAATGGCTTTCTCGATCACATGATTTAATGCCTTTTCATTTATAGTTACAGACAAGCTTACGTTCTTCTATGTATAGCACACTTCTTGCAAGTGTATCAGATCTTTTCAGACGAATTCAAAAAAAAATTTCTCAATGTCATAAGTTATGAACTGGATCGCGTGTAGTAAATATTTCTAGAAAAAACATATTTCTGTAGTTGTCGAAATTGTCTATCTAGAAAAGGTTTTTAACATTTCTAAATTTTCATTTTTAAAATTTAATAGCAATAAATAAATAAATTGTTATTTTTTCTATTTGTATGTTTTGCCATTTTAAAAATTACCTTTAATTTAATTTAAAATTTACGCTATGAAAAACATATAAAAGAATATTCTTAAAAAAATATACCATTTTTTTTTCTACAAAATCCAAATGGTTTTCAATAATTTCTTACATTATTTGATGAATCTTGACAATTGGAAATATATTCCTAATCGCAGTATTTAAAAAAGATTTCTTCCACATTTTAGAACAGTTAGTATACGCATTACATGACGAAAAATGCGGGGATACTCGTCAATGATAGCATTTTTTTCTATTCGTCATTGAAATCTATAAAATTGAAATGTTTCTCTAAAACAAAATATAAGGCATAATTTTGGATTCATGATAAATTGAATACGACCCCAGCTTAGTGAGTACGTATTCTCCAGACTTCTATACAATAGTATCACGCCGTATATTATATATATATATATATATATATATATATATATTGTTGCGAAATTTTCTTTACCGGGGTTCGTTTGGATAGTGGAAGTGATATGGTGTTTAGAACGCGCAATTAGCAGGCAGAAGTAGAATAAAAAAACAACGACGTTTATTTACACGAAGACACACAGGACAGCACAAAAGCGACAACTATATACAGCACAGACAACAGCATACACAGCAGCATACAACCAGAATCTACTGCAGACAGTAGCGCACAGCTCAGTTCAGCACTAGCTTGACTCAGTTGCTTCCGACTCCTCCGTCTTCTACTTCTCCGACTCTGGCTCGGAATACTGACTTGACTGTCTTCGACGACTCTGTCGTCTCCCTTCTCCGCTCCGTCTTCGGACTTCTCGTCGTCTCGACTACTGGCTTCGTCGTCTCCCAACTCGGACTTCTGGCTTTTCCGCTCCGTCTTCAGACTACTCCGTCTTCTTCAACTACTGGCTTCGTCGTCTCCCAAATCGGACTTGACTCTCTGGCAGCCGCAGCCCCTTTTATAGGTCTCAGGAGGCGGGGCTAGAAGCCTCTCAACCAATCAGGAACGTTCGAGGCGTATCTCGGTTCCTACTGGACGGATCGGGAAAATTCTCGAAGTGTCGGGTATTATCTATTTTGGCGCCAAAGTCACCAAATTTGTCGGCAAGTCGCCAAATGGTCGCCAAGCTCTGGGACCTCCGACGCGCTAGTCCCATTCAGATGACTGTAAAACTTTCTTTCTATTGATGGAATAAACTATGCTGGGAAGCCGAATTGCAGGTTTGTAGCAATATATATATATATATATATA
>JAPMOR010003844.1:10983-24420 GCA_026543865.1 Argiope aurantia | reverse complement strand
AGTACATATATTATAATTCAATCAAACGGTAAGAAGAATTTTATAATATGTATTATTTATGTTTTGGCATTAAATGCGACATTTGGAAATGATTTGAGACAAACTCTAAAAAATTCATTTTTCTTCACTGCATTGGTACTGCTAATAGTTGAATCTATTGTCTTCGAAGGTAAAGCGATCTAAAAGGTTAACTATTTTCAATTTTTATATGGTTTTATTCGTGAATAACTGACTTTTATTTATATTTAAATTAAATATGTAAAATTAAAATAATTTAGAATAACATATTAAATGTTTTCCACATCTAGAAATATCATAATCAAAAATTATAATTAAATATTTTTTTTAAATTTATTATTCCATCCTCAATTTATATGCACGCATTTTGCTAAAGAAAATAATATATCCTAATTCTAAATCCTAACGTATCATTTTAACATGCAGCTAGTTATTTTTTTCCAAGACATCTTTCTTCTTTGGTGTAATTTTCCATTATTTGAAGGATCGGTTTTCTGTTAGGACCGATCACGAATATCACCTCCCGAAGAAGGAGAATCAATCGGATCACTTGAAAAATTACTCGACAGATCCAGAACTCCTTCAAACTCCATAAATGTAATTAGAGCTTTTCCGTGGAGGGTCATCCCGTGCAATCGATGAGTGCTAGTTTCCAGTCAGAGCCTATATCCATCGATATGCCTCAACAAAAGACACGTCGAGTTCTAATGTAATTAATCTTCAACACGTATAAACTTCTTGTTGACTTTATGTCAATATATCGGTTGCATGGACCAATAGAGCTGAAATTTTAGATACACGTTCTTTGCTTTTCTTTTATGTGGGTGCGGTTTATTTTCAATGGTGCTTCCTTATTCCAACGTTTGTGGTTGAAGAACTGCCTCTAGGAAGTTTCTGTCTCTAGGCGAAGCTGCTTTCCGCTTCCTTTATTCACTTTGATAGTTTAAATATTTTGCAATGTTCGTTCGAGATGAAAAAGGCTTTGAATACGAAATGTTTAGAATCCGGCTTTGTTTTTCTAGGGAACAGCTTTTGGTTCGATATTTAGCATAAAGGAATTGAGTTGGGTTTCGCAGTGCCAGTCTTTTGTATAAGAATGTGTTCGTAAACAATCTGATATAAAGTAATTAGAATTTAACACGTATGATATTGATTGATAAGATGTAATATGATATAGAAATTTATATCTTTATTTTTTAAAAAAATGAATAAACTTGATTAGAGTTTAAAGCTTTTAAACACCATTGCATCTTTCTTGGTCAACATTTATTGTTTTGAAACATTCAATACTGGATTATTTATAGCGATTACTGCGTTTAAAATAATCAATAATCAATAGTTGAATAGATGTTCCCAAAACGACAAATTAGATAAAATTTCATGAAAACTTAGCAATTAAGATTTATTATGTCGCTCAAAATATATTTCTCTCGTTAATTGATTTTAACTGATTGTTTTTTTCATAATCTAATTAGAAGCTGACTTCTGTTATGTTATTTCCATTTGATATGGTTACGAATTCCACAGGTATTTGCGGAGTATAGCGGAATTCGTTTCTATCATGAAACCTAGGTTAATAGAAGGTTAGCCTTTATAAAAAAATATCACTCTATAGAATATCTTCATGTAAATTAATACGAGAATACATAAGTATAAATTCCAATCTTTTTATTGAATGAACGTTCAATATGATATGAAAACTATTTCCTAATATGACATTTTAATATATTATAGAAATGATAATTACGAAAGGCTACTATCTGTGCATATATTCTTTAGTAAATTTTATATTATTTTTATCAAAATTACATATTTATTTGAATGGGTAAAGGCAATTTAAAAAATTAATTTAATCTAGGATTTTTTATCGAATATATTGTGCGATATTTGTCGATTTTTTGGCGGTAAATATCCAAATAATACAAAAATATCCGAAATATCAATATGTATTTTGAGGGCATTTTTTTTACGAATTGAAACATAAATTTGATATGGAGCTACAAATGTAGTCACAAGATCACTTTCAACATTTTATTTATTTTAATCAATTCGTATTTGAATTTTGCATGAATACGAAAACACGGATTGACGCACGAATAGCATTTCATAAATTTGTTTTAAATTTTTTTAAGGGATCTATATTTCAGATACCTTTATTCCAAATTTTATATATCTAGATTTGTAGATTTAGTGGTTCACTACTACTCAAACAGTCGGATAGATATACTTCATCTTGATGGATTTTGACCAAAATTTAACTGAAATATTCAAAATGTATTAAGTCTACATACCAAATTACATCTTTCTAGCGCAAAGAGTTTTTGAGGTATTGTATTCACAGACAGAGACCAAAAATCCGAAATGGAAAAATTCGTCAAAATATCAAGTTTGAAATTTTTGACTATTGACATAGCTCATCTTTGAATACTTCGAGAAAATAAAAATATTCTATCCCTCAGCGAAAATATTGTACGCCTTATGTGTCTTTGAGTATCACTACTTAGTGAATTCATTGATTGTCTCTAGGAAAATCCGCCTATCAACACAGATCCTCTTCTCAAGTGACAATGATTGGCTAAAAATAAAAATTCAAAACTTCCTACCTATATTAGTCTTGATTATCAATATATATATATATATGTTGAAAAATTGTTTGCTTAAAATGATATTATGTGGCAAAAATATTTTAATAAATAAGAATAAGGGAAATAAAAAGGTGTAAAAAAATTACATCTTATAATTGTTTCAACGGAATAAATAGTGCACTGTAACAACAATACAGTATACTAATGTAATGTATTCTTTTAGTACAATACAGTAGTATAATATACTACAGCAGAGTGTAGTAGTGTATTGTAATCGTAATTGCTATTACAGTACGTTTGTAAACTGAAATAATACCTACAATATTAAATATACAACAATACCACGACAATATCCACAACATTTTGTATACTACCTTATTTCATCTATACTTATAATAAAGCACAATGTGTGTGTGTGTGTATGTTGGCGCTCTACAGGACAGACCGTTCAATCTACAGCTACCAAATTTGGCACGTGTATACCTTGGAGGCCGGTAATGTGCACCTGGGGGTTATTTTTTCGAAATTTTAATTACAATTTCATTTATTTAAAAATTAAACGAAATTTTGACGTGTTTCTGCTATAACTTCCGAAAATATTACCGCACGAAAAAGATTTTTACATGAAGTTAAAGATCAAAAATTTATCTTTTAAATGATACCAATGTTTTAACTTTAAAATTAATTACAATTATTAAAAACAATTTTTTTCTTACAAAATAAAAATAAAATTTAAGCTGCACGAGCACGTTTCGCATTCATGGGAAAAAATAAGCTTTTTTCAAAGTATTGCCATCACATTGATTAAAGCTCCAATTAAAAATAAATTAAATCTTTTTGGAAATGAAATCTGCAAAAATATAATTTTCGACACGTGTCTGTAGGAAATGAAACAAATATGAAATATTATTTTTTCTAAAAAATAAATTCAAGAAAAATTATTTTATGATCTTTTACACTCTCTATATTATTAATCCAATAAATCAGTTTTATTTTAAGGCAAGTTATGTTTAATATGAACAGGATATCCATTCAAATCAGGGCCACACAGCTAATTTGTAAACCTTTAGTAAGACACAGATCTGTTGCGACATAAATCGTAAATATTTTAATTAAAAGTAGCTAAAGATTATTTTAATAATTATAAATTTTATTTTGTAAATAGTTGTGAAATTCAGATTGGCAATAGTGATATTTTTGGAACTATTAATTTATTATTTAAAAACAATGCTAGAATTTTGAATGAAAATAAGTTGATGTAAATTTGATAATATTATCTACAATGTAATAAGATTTAGTTTCATAATAAGTTCATCAGCATTTTATTTTTGTTGACGCACGAACACAATAGATCTGCTAAAATGGTCTAAATAGAAAATGATTATATTTTATGTAACTTGATTCAATAAATGCTCTAATAAATAACGAATTTTTGATTTTACATAAAGCTTCTTCTGAGGAAATCACGAATAACAAAATGTTCATGAAAGACTAATATTTTAAATAAAAAGAGTTAATTTCCAATCAACTAAATCAATCACTTAAACTGACTGATTGATGAAAATTTGAATATCACTATTCAATAAAAAAGGATAATTTTAGATTTTCCATCGATCGTTTCAAAGAAAATACGCCAATCAACGCGCAGGTTTATCAAGATTAATTGGCCTAAGATTATGAAAATGTTGAGTTTTTCTAAATTTTTAACATTCAAAACTTCATAAATAAGTCTTAGTTGATATTGGAAAATAGAAACACTCATTCATTTATTTAAAATTTGGTGTGTCCAAAATATTTCTCAGAATATGATACCTTACTACATTAAATTTAGACTTCATAATTTTTGAAATATATTTATAAGCAGGAAAAAAATATTATTATTGATTTCATTTCAATCCTTTTGAAAGCAAAATTAAAAACTGAATTTTATGCTGAATCTGAGAAATTTTTTGTTGAATTATTGTTTAAGATATTACATAAATTATGAAAAATATTTGGTAGTTCACATAAGACTTAAATACCGAGCAATTCTGTTTATAATACTCATATTCAATAATAATAATTATAAATAAATAACAATAAAGATGATAAATAAAATAAAATGCTTGGTTTTATTAAAAAATATCTTTATATTAATTGCAATTTCATCATTTCCACTTTAAATTAAAGTTGAAGTTTTACCGGAAATGACAACAAATTAGCAAAATATAGATAGTAAATTGAACGAAAAGATCTAAACAGCAGTATAAGTTTGGTATGACTATCAAAATTTGAAGATTAAAAATGTTTTGTTTGAGAATCTATTAACAGACCAGTTACTTAAAATATTTAATTGAAAATTGTAGCGAGCGGTAATACTGGCGAACCGGCTGGTCGCCAAAGGCGGCTGGTTTAAAATATTTTTCAAACTTGGATTATACATTTATATCTAACAGTTAAAAATAGGCTATTGTGCAGCGATTTTAATAGATATCTTGCATATAGATAAACGTTCATGTGGAAATGTACACGCCTTTTTCTGTAAAATGTATTGTTCACTGAATTTAAAAAAAATTATCTAAATATAACCTATCGTGAAAGTTTATCGGAAACGTTAATAAAATTAACTAAAAATGAACCTTTGATGTCTTTGTTTCTCCTGAATGCAAAGAAAATTTTTCACGCCTAGTGTGGAACGTTAAATTCAGAAAACTTATTTCAGATTTTTTAATACAGAAACAACGACTTTTCAAGCTATTGCTATTGATTATGATTCACAAGAAAAGAAATATTCTTCAGAGTAATTGCAATAATAAAAAAGTAAATAAATGCACGCAAAGCTCTTTTTCTGCACTACTCGATTCAGTTGATTCCGGATTCCGACAAGCTAGGCAATTAACGCCGGAACAATAATTCGATGTTAGCTTTCCAACTTGAGTGTTAAGCTTATCGCACAGTTTGTTTTATCTTTGTTTGTTTCACTGTTCCCGTTTCACGGAAATGAAGAGCAAATGTTCGCAAAAAGAGTGAAATAAGTTGTCAGATTCAGTTGCCATTTACCTCTCTCTTGATCGCCCGAGCAACTGTGTTTTCCCAATTAATTCCAGATATTTTCCCAAGAAGCAACTATCTTTCTTTTTCCCCTTTTCTGGGAAAAGTTTTGAGACTATATTTTTAAATGTGTTTCTAATTAAGTAGGATGCATTCAAAGAGACTCTCTAGTTTTCATACAATCTTTGCACGAGACAACTTCAGTTTGAAACGGAATACTTAAGCAACGAGTTTTAAAAGCATTTCATTTATCTATCAGTGAAAGTGTTAAAAGTTATAACGACTAAGTCGGGTAGTTTAGAGCATCGGCTTGAGTGGATGGATGTATTCAATGATTGCGAGGCTTGGATTTTTGAAATTAATTCAAGGAAATACATTAAACATGCATAATTCTACTCGTTTATTACAGAACTTTATTTATATTCATTAAGAATCATTTAAGCTTAAAAGCAGATATTCCATTCCAATATTAATCCAAAAGCTAATTTCAAAATCATTAGAAATGGTCATATAATTTTAACTGAAAAAAATGCTGTAACCCTTTAACTAACCAAGTCGAACCTGGCCATAAAAATTCAACCTAATTGGATTTTTTTTTCTGTTTCAAAAGAGAGTAGCAGGGTGTAAAGTAATTGTCACTAAGGTTACCTTGACTTTACATCCTGTATTCCTCGTCTAAAAAAGAAACTGGCCCCCAAACAGCTCATTAGTAGAGAACTTCCAAGGCCATGTTGGGCAGGATTAGTAGTGAAAGGGATGACCGAGGTAAAGTACTATATTATATTTCTGATTACAGATAATAAATACACTGCTGAAAAAGTTGCGAAAACTTTTTACTTATATATTGTATAGAGAAAGTATAGTAATCGCCAAAAAATTCGAACTCGAGATTTTGACGAATCTACGTTTTTGACCTCCCTGAGTTCGAAAAACACACTTTTGTAAAATGTTCGTCCGCTTTCTGTTAAAAAGATAATTCGAAAATACTTTGATCCAGCGGATGAAATTTGATGTATTATCTTTATAGCAAATGTATATATTTATATTAAGCTCTGAGCTAATTCCACTCAGAAGACGTCTGTCTGTACGTCTCCTATCAAATTCTGAGCTAATTCCACTCAAGGGACGTCTGTCAGTCCGTCTTCTACCAATTTCTGATTTAATCCTCTCACAGGACATCTGTCAGTACATCTTCTATCAAATTCTGAGCTAATTCCACTCAAAGGACGTCTGCTACTCTGGCTGTTCGAAATAATTTAACACGATAACTACAAAATGGAGAGATCCAAGTATTTAAAATCTGATACATAAAATTAACATCTATATTCTAGAAATTTTAATCTTGTCATTTCAAATTTTGAGCCAAATCTAACAAGGTATTGACCGTCTGTTGGTCTATGTGAACTTGATAGCTCAAAGACGAAATGATTTAAATATATCAAATTTCATCCGTGATTTTGTGATTATAGGTATAATTTTGTGTCAAATGTTTGTTTCAATCAGTTGGGAAAAATCGAATATAAAACACAAATTCGATTATCGAATATTTACCATATGTCGCGGATTAATTGCGAAATTACTCGCCAAAGTTCACACGATAGATTCACTAAAAATGCCAAATTCACACCAAGCATTAATAAGTCATTGTACACTATATAAGTCATTCTCTGGGATAATACCTTTATTATACCTTATGCGAGAAAGTTTTCGGGAGACTATTCCCACTGGTTTCAAAATACTCCTTCCTATGAACATTAAGATTTTAAGCAAAAAAATATTTTACTTTTCTGCAATCAAAACTAACCGAGTTATGAAACTTTGATTTTAATTATTGAGGATTGATTTTAATTATTTAATTATTGATATTAATTATTGACAAAAATCTTATATTTTGTGATATTGACAGCCTTTTCTAATTAGAATTATGCATTTATTTTTAAAGATTTAGGCACTATCTGTCTTGTCAATTCCCTGTGCATACCCTGTATATACTCTTTTATACATCTGTTTCTATGGATCTTTCTGTGCAATACTTCAGTTTATAGACCATAATGAACATTTTTGTAATTGGTTTCCTGATAAAGAATGATCAGATAAGAAAAGAGATTCGATACATTTAATTCTTTCTTATCATGTTCAGGAATAGGATTTATTTATTATTAAGATACTGTAATTTTCAATTTAGATTGATAAAATTTGATGTTATTTTTAATGGTAGATTAAAATATGTTGTAGACTACGGTGAAAGTGAATTAACTCTATAAATAATGAAATGCCCCAAACGCCATTTCAACGAAACTACGGAAGGTGTATTAACTCTATCAATAATGAAAGGTCCTAAACGACTTTTCAACGAAACTAGGGAAGACGCTCGAAGTACCTGGATATCATGAAGAATGCATGTCATTTTCGTTAATTTATTGATTAATTGAGATGCATACTTCCTCCCCCCCCAAAAAAAAAAATCTATTCGCCCAAATAGATTTGGGGAAGGGGTTTTTTCGAGAACACGCAAAAGATGTCCGAGTATATTTTTGCTTAAAAGGCGTGAAATAAGCCGGTCATCCTTTATATATCTGCATATACGTCAGCGCCAATTGAGAATGTCTGTTTTCCGTATTTCAGTTACTGTAAATATGTGATAGCTTAAATATTCGGCAGTACTTGGCGAGAATTAGAATACTACTTCGATTGATTCAGTGGTACAGCTTCATTTTTGAAAAAAAAATATTATTAGTTATTTATACCAGTTGTGGAGATGTTAATATACTAAACTAACTGATACTTCCTAAATAATAATGTCACACACAATGATTTTAATGTCCCCAAAAACATTTGCAGGACAAACATATGAAAAATATGTTCAGGACAAACATTTGAAAACAAGTCTGCCGAGGCTGGTTCGTGAGTGCTTTGAATAAATAGGCAAATAGAAAACTTAACAACAAATTTATTGGAAATTCGTTCGAGTTACTCTGCTCAGTAACTCCTTCTTCTCCAAGAGCAAACACTCGAATGACCTCACTCTTTTAATTACACTCGCGCTAGTTGTCTAGCGCCATCTATGAACGTTTATTTCCTAACACTTCAAAATCTAATCACTACAAGGTCATTTACATAATTAACACATATTTACATAATTAACATAATTAATAATGAGTTATATTCGCTAATGACCTAGTAATGAGTGAATAAATTAAATTAAATAGCACAACACGCAACGGCTTCAACACAATTAAATCTAAAATCATGGAATAAACTTTGTCAGGTTTGTCAAACTGTTCGCTGAACAAACATTTGTTTAGACGGAAATATATAGTTAGTATTGGCACGTAGAAATCCGATCATCCTAGTAGCACAAATATATTATGCAAAACTTATGATATTAAATATTCACAATATTGGATATATCGTTGAATATTAAATAATATAATTTATTATTGCACAATATAGCACAGTATTATGTAGCAGGAGTGTTAATGGAATACGAGAGTATAAAATGGATTAAATAAAATAAAAATGAAGCAATATTTGCTCTGCTATTTTATAATTACATAATGTTTCCTTCTTTTCATTCATCATTTGTGTCAATACATTCTTATAAAAGAATCTTTTCATTATCATGTAACACCCTTAAAATTTGTCCTATTATTTCAGAAGCATCCTATATTTTAAGAAACTGTTTAAAATTTCAGTAAATATTTTTTTTTATCTACAGAAACAATCTCCAATTAAGAAGTTTAATTTTAAAGTTCAATTATTATGAGGTTTTAATTGATCGTATTTTTATTAAATTCAAATAAATGTTTAGAATATTCTTTCATGGTATAGTTTTCAAGGAAAATCCATTTGCATTAGAATTTATTTTAACGCTTGTTGGAAGCCTCTCTTTGGATTAAAATAAATCAATAGTAATTTTAATGGTAATTGAAATTAAACATATAATTTCTTAACTATATATTTTTATAAATATGGAACAAAATGATACCCTAAAAAAGGTAGTGAGAACTGAAAAGCGAATATATTTCAAATAAATCATAGAATTGAATAATAAAATAATATGCCTTTTTCCAAATTAAAAGCAAGTTTAATATTTTAGAAATTGGTAAACCATATAAATAATATTTCAAGTAATAGGTTTTTATCTTTTCATTTGATGAAAAAAATATTAAAGTCAATTGACATAGTCTGTCAAAAACTTCAAATAGTAATGAATATTTTCAGTGAAAAAAGAAGTAATAAAATTAATCATTCAGATTATATGACATAAATTATGATTTGAAAAAAAATTAATAACAAAACTGAATCGTTTATGAAAATCTGTGTTCTTAGAATAATATTTTTTTTAATATTATAATTAGTTTCAAATCAGTAACATATGAATATTCCTCGAAATGATAAATAATATACATATCACTTTGAAAATAATTATTTTCAGATACTTTAACACACAATTCATCATCAACATTTTTCTTTTTTATTAGTTTTTAATTGCGATTCGGGATTGCGTTTTGATAATAAGTTCAAAAAGAGTTAGCTTTATACATTCAAAAATTTAGCAATGAAATTTTATGAAGTGATATATTTTTTAAGAGAATCTATTTGATTTTCAGAATCATTTCCTCCAGATTCCAGATGAATATTAACAAATTGCTTTGAAATTACTTTTTGGAATGATTTAGTATTTTTTGTATAGGCATGACAAATTCTTTATGCACTTCAATATTCCAAATAATTACTTTGGAAATAAAATATTTTATTGATTTTTTCCTAACAGTCATGCGTGCTTTCAATTCATCTTTGTCAGGTCGAACTGCCATGATTGAAAATTAGAGAAAAACTATCTCCAACAACAATCCCAACAATGTTTAATGATTTCCTTGAAACACGGTATCTGGCAAATATTACGAACAAAACCCATATTCAAAGAGAAATAGCAATTTATTTTTCAATAAATAATAATATTATATATAATTTACTCATTAAGTTATGAAGAGATGGAAATGCAGCAACTGTGTTCATGTTAAAATGTTTTGCATTTTCTCAAGAACATTTCTTCCATTGTTTATATATTTCATATCATATGTCTTCGTGTATGCTATATACTTTATGTTTAAAAAATGCTCTTCATAAATTAAATTTATTTATTAGACATTGATATACTTTACAAGTTTCCAAATAGTATGTAAATATTATTCTTCAAAACTTTTAATTAAATTTTCTTTATGTAAATTTCGATATTAATGCCACACACTAATAAATATGTCAGTGCTAATACAAATGTTCGTCTCATAATATTCTTACTGAAATAGTTTATTACAGGAAAAGATTTAATATTTATATATTTACATTAAACTGATTTTAAAAATCATTTTATTTGGTCTTTTATAGGACTCCGTCATGTTTTTAACACTAGTTTACACTACATACATTTAATAAGTTCAGCACATCACACATCCTTTTGATGTGCTGAACTTTCCGTATTTAATATCGACAAATTTTATGGTATTTATTTCTTATACATATGAAATTTGGTTTCATGTCATTCGTTAACTTTATATGCAGATGTTTTCAGACAAGGAAAGTTGTTTTATAGCCATGCCGCATATTAATGCGTTGAAAATAATGTATGACTTCAGTAAATATTTTTTTGATTGTAGCAATTTCTCTTTTTGATATTGTAATAGTTTAATAGATATATGTAATAATTTTACTATGAGAAATTAGTAGGATTCCATTTTATTGTTTGAATAAATTATCACGTTTTAAAGTTTTGCGAAATTTGAAATAATTTGATTTTTAGACAAGGATTTAATCTAAATAGATTTTAAAGTTTCTTTTATTCATTTCTCAAAATTTCTATTCTGTTGCTTTTTCTATTGTCATTTGAAAAATTCAAATACATTTCTCAAAATATTTAGATTTAAAATAAAATTAAAGTGAAAATTGTTGAAATTTAAATAACTATTGAAATAAAATCAATTTAAAAAATAATTATTACTTTAAAATGTATGATTTCTGAAAGAATAAATAATTTTTTTAAATAGTTTTTATTAAACAATGACATAATCGAATTCAATTCATGCTGTTTTAGAGTAATTAATTTTAGAGCATTCCCATGCAATATTGATAGAAAATATTAACAATATAATTTATTAATGAAAAATGACTTGTATTATGTATACGATATACAACACAACAATAATCTTTGAATAAATTAAAATGTACAAAGATAAATAAATTTTCTGATTAACTTTTTCATTGAAATATATTTAATAATTTACCTCGTTTAATAGAAATTAGTTATCATCAAAAATTGTTGAACAAACATCATTTATGTGAGAAAAATAGTTATGTAATATGCATCGTAGAACTAACTAATAGTAAAATATAAACTAAAAATTGTACCATCATATGTAGTTTTGTTGGCAAAGCAAACGAAAAATATAATATCTAAAACTTACTTTCAATAATTTCCATCAATA
Source organism: Argiope aurantia (assembly GCA_026543865.1). Lineage (NCBI taxonomy): Eukaryota > Metazoa > Arthropoda > Arachnida > Araneae > Araneidae > Argiope > Argiope aurantia. The sequence continues at coordinate 12,302 of JAPMOR010003844.1, read as the reverse complement.
CACAGAGGAATTGAACTAGACTATTCGATATTTGGAGACATTATAAATCAAAGTATTAATTCATAAGTTACTATTTCATAAAAATATAACTAAGAATACATTTCTGACAATTCTGAATAATTCCGAACACTAGATTTAACGCGGCCCACATGCAACTATTTTCACATAACTCAATATTTATTCTTACGCTATTTATGCATCTGAGCAGAGTGCAGGGGAATATTCTCATCTCTGAAATATTCCTCCGAAAAATGCAAATCTACAAGCAAAATATTCAGAAGTTGACTCCAGAACATTATGAACGACAGTCAAAGTATGAATAAAATATGGCAGCGAAACCCAGTTCCAAAATAATACGATCGAAAGTTATTCTTCCAAGACATCAATTATGTTCTGTTTGGTCCGATGGAGTTGGATTCAGAAAAGATGGAACTATTATCTTTCCTTCCAGATGGATATAATTTATGTCTCTAAAATGTCTTAATTTTGTAAGCAGAAGATAAATTTACTCTCTTGCTGTTTGTTAATATTCTAGTTATAAAAGCAAACGGCATATTTTTCTTGATTTCGTGAAATTTCATGAATAACTGATCTCTTATTTCTCTTGCGGCCTAAGAATATAAAAATTTCCTCAAATTTAAATTCTTTTGATGAGTTAACCATTGTAGGTAAAAATGTATCGAATACAAGAATTCATTTTTATGTACTCTGTGTTTCTAAATTGCCTTAATTTATTCAGAATAAGATTAATTTATTTCCTTTGAATTTATTAATTTTCCAATTGTAAAGGCAAACAACATATTTTTTCTGCTTTGCGAAACATTTTATCAAAAAAAATAATTGCTCCTTCATTTCGAATAGAGTGAAAGTATTTTAACTCTCCAGCTGCGTATCCCGCGGGTTGGCAATCAGCCCATTTTCTATCGCAACACTTTCGCAGTTTCAGGTGTTTATTTTTACGATTACAAATTTTTATTGTGACATATTATTATCGTGCAACGTATAGTATCAGTTTACTTTGCTTGAAAAATATTTGAACTTATTTCCAAACAACGCAATTCAATAGTGATTTTAAAAAATTACATAGTCAGAGGATTAAAATTTTCAAATAAATTCATATTAGCAAATTTATATTTCATTGATAAAGCAAGAGGTTAAATTTAGCTTAATACAATAGTTTATAAGTAAAGTTTAAAACTTAATTATGGTGCTGATCTGAAGTATAATTTATAATAGCAACCAGTACTGGTGGAGCAGTTGTTTAGTCAGGATATTTAAATGCGCAATATTTCAATTAAATACTTTTTAACACACAGAAT
>JAPMOR010003844.1:0-10883 GCA_026543865.1 Argiope aurantia | reverse complement strand
ATATATATATATATATATATATATTACTAATTCGCACTATTTCTGAAGCTTTACACTGATTGTTCATTGTAGGACTAAGCATGCAATGCATATTCAATATGCCAATATAAACCTAATCATCAGTTATTAATAATGGAAGAAAGGCCTGGAATATAATGTTTGTAATAGTATTGAAAAATATTGAATTTTATTACAGCAATAAAAGTATTGATACAAAATGTACTTTTCAATATTTCAATCAAAGAAAAACAATGTATTGAAATTAAATTGATGTGACTTAAATAATATTTTTTTTAAATGATGTAAAAATACTTTTTTTTCACTATAATATATTTGGAAATCATTCTGGTAATTCAATTAATTAAAATTCAAAATTCCTTTATAAATATTTTTCTTAATGATATACCCAGAAAAATATTTAAATTTCATTTCTTCATAGACTTTTAACTTGCACTAATTCAAAAGTCCCATTAGTATATTCATGTGAACTTGCGCTCATTCAAGATTCAAAAATAAAGAAAAAAATCTTGAATGAAATAATTGTGGCAGCACTGAAAATGATTTAAATTTTATAAAGTAATAAAAATACTTTTATAAAACATTCTTAACGTTTATTTTTTAATCAAAGAATATATTATTTGGAAACTATTCAACTAATTCAACTAATATCAATGAAATAATGATTTTACAGGTTTGAAATTTTACAAAAACGATATTTGCTGTAATAATTTTGGCAATTATCTGCATTTTAACTTAACTACACTTACGTTTAAATTTAAAAAATCATTTATAGATGTAAATTTCCAATCTCTAAAATAAATCTGATAGTGTCAGGTCCAACAGTCTGAACTGTAAATAATAGTTAAATAATAGTAAACCGACGTTCACTTTTATTATTAGTAGAGATGATACAGTATTATAAGAAATTCCCTTATATGAATGCCAAAAAAATGTGTGTTGAATATAATAAAAAAAATTAAACTTCAAAACGAAATATTCTTTCTTTATTTTTGTGTCACGTAGAAACAATTCATTTCTCAAAAACCAGTGCCAGTAACAGACAACGAATAATTCAAAAATTATTCATGATACAATGAACTATGGGTAGAACACAAGTAAATCCTTCATGCAGTAAATTCCGCCCTGGTCTTCTGCCTGGAATCTGCATGTTTCTGGGATCATTAGTCATTTCTTCCTTGATATCAGTCATTTCTTTTTCGTCAGCTACACGTCAAAAAAATTGCTTTCTCATTTGGGCATGAAAACGTGATTAGTGTTTCAGACATTAAATGAAAGCACATGGATATATTGATGAATAATTATAGAAGTTCAAATAAATAATATTAACAGACAACAAATGGAAGAAGTAAGAACTTTTATTTAAAAAAAAAACTCGTTTTAGATTTGTAAGGAAAAAATTCAACAATTGATTTATCTTTCATTTTCTGTGATTTTGCCCCATCTTTAACTTCTGAAATTTCGTACCACTTTTTAACTTCTGAAATTTCGTACCATTTTTAACTTCTGAAATTTTATACCACTAAATGCAAATTCACGATTTGAATATTTTCAGAATCTTTTTAATAATAAGTTAATCGATTCATTTTGAATCCATAATAGAAATGTCGCCTAAAAATAAATTTCAGAAAAAAAAAGTGATATGGAAATAATATATTATATTATCTGCAAATCAATTTAATATATTGTATTAATTCAACGTCAATTTTTTTTTACTTTAATAGTTTAATAAAAACTATAAATATCGAATTTATTCTTGAAATATTTTTTTAATATTGCCTTTCTGTATACAAAAAAAAATTTCTCTTAAAAGCGTTTTTTTTTTCATTTTATTTATTTGTCTGATTGACATAAGCTTTATTTTTTGTCTTACGAAAAATAGATTATGTTATGTATTGCGTCAAATATATTTCAGGCTGACTGTTTAAAATTAGTATTATTTCTTATTAACATGATATTGCGCGGTGACATTTTATACTTATGTTGCCAACATTTTTTTCCATATGAATGAATTTTCAACATTTTTATTGTTGATTTATTAAATTACTTTATTAAATTTTAATATGAAAAAATACCTTTATGAAAAAATATCTTGTACATCATTTTTTTTAAATTTATTTCACTGAAATAACTAACTACGGATTGTAAATCTTATTTTTGTTTCTCGCACTCATAATCCTTATTTCTATAAATTCACATTCATCTTACTGAAAAATATGAAATTATTCAATAATTAGTTAAAATAATTGCTTCTTTTAAATTTTTATAGATAGATAAAATTTACAACCTGGCATATTCTTAGAATTCTAATTAAATACTTTTCTACATGTATTAGATGCATCATGTATATAAAAATTTTCTCGGAAGTTATCAATTAAACTAAATAATAATATATAATAGTTTGTTTGTAAATTTCAATTTATAATACCAAATCATTAGATTTAATAAATAATTTCTTTAGCCTAATTAATTTTTAATCTGTAATAGTATTTTCAGCAAACACATATCACTCAATATAATATAAACTATTAAAATAATCTATTTAATTAATTTATATTATTAAGCACAATTCTATATTTGAGATAAATAAATTGATATTAATGAAAAAATAATTTAAAAGAGAGAAATCATAGGCTTGTAATAAATATAATCTTCTTTAACACCAATAATATTATTTTCTACATCTCATTTTTGTATACTTATTCATAAAGCGAAATGTAGTCAGATTTGCTGAATGCTGATTCTCTTCCTTATCCTAACTGACAAAATAAACTCGTTTGATCGCGCAATTCTGACTTTACACTGTTAACTCATCAGAGCCAAAACTCTTCATCTTTTTTTTAAAATATATACTTTTGATAGTAGTTAATGAATAACATTAATAAATGATGACTTTTTACTTTCATAGAATGTAACGTTAAAGTATTAATCTAGAAGCCTATTTTTCATAACATGTTTCTTCATACCCTAAATATAAATTCCTTTTCATGAATGTCTTGCATACGGATTTGAAATATACTCACATTTAAGAAGAGAGTTCTGGCAAATATATGAGAATGTCAGCCTTAAATTTATGTTCTAGAAGAGGAGACGTATTTAAATATATTCTAGAATATTGTGAAATATAACAATTTGAAAAAATAAAAATTATTACTTTTTTCATTATCTTTGCAAAGTTATATTTATTGAATATATTTCCTTATATGTATTTGTCAATATGTTCTGAACATATTGACCCCTTCGATAACAAAATGTTTTTACTGATATTGTAATATTGCAAGTCAGATACAGATTCTTTACCAGAAGCTAACTACTCATTATTTAAAAATTATTTTTGGTGGCAAAAATAATCATTTTCACCCAGCAAAGACACTTCTGCTTCTTTACCGTAAATTAGCGAGTTTCAGTCATCATTAGTCAATCCTAATTAATTACTCATTTCTTTTTCGTCAGTTGCATGTCCTGAGATATATCCATTTTTTTCATTTGTATACGAAATTTTTGGAGTTTGAAATTGAATGTTAAACTTCAAGTATAAATACTTCCAACTTTAAGTACTTCAAGGTGTGCGCATAATAAATCTCTAAAGAAATCCAATATTAATTAATTTAGAATACTAGAATTCTGTATAATTTTAAGTTTTCAATTTGTTTATATGAATTGCTGAAAGAACAAATTATATCTGAAATTTTAAACACGCAATAGACTTCTGTGAATTAGACACGATAGATCGCATTTTATATGATTACACATTAAAGGAAATTCATCTACTGAAATCTACTTATCATATTGAAAACGAACTTATAGAACTGCACGATTGTTTCTAACATGTATTCTTACTTTTTAACTACATTTTTTTTGGAAATTAATTTTGTTTTGCGAATAATCATTTAGATTTTTATACGCATATTTTGTTAAAATTATCAAATACTTAAGATGTGAGATTTCCAGTTTTGCATCACGTAAGAATATTTTTTAATCGATGTAAAGATTTTTCTTGATAATAAAAATATCCTTCTGTAGATAATAAAATAATGCCATATTATAATAACAACTATAAAAACTAAGTTGCTACATAAACTAGTAGAAGTGATTTACCTTTCTCACATACTGTCCAATAAAGGTGTTATCCCCTATCTCGGCTTAATATTTTTGACCTTCGGTTATTGCGAATGCTTTTCAAAGCATTGGTGAACAATGCTTACGAAATTTAGATTTTTGGCGTGAATCTATCATGAGAATATAAATTCCCAAAGCCTTTTTCTCCGTAAAATTGAAACCAAATTTTCACACTGAGCAATACTTACAGTTAGAGGATGGCATGCCGAATTTCATTTTTTAAAGCGTTTACATGCATGTGAAAGTAGAGACTAACAGAGGGTCATAACTAGAATTGTATTTAACCATATTGTCAAAAACAGAAGGCAGCACTAGACCTGCAAATCGTTCTTCATTCTTCTAAATTCTTTTTAGAAATTTGACTCAAAAAGACAATATCGAGCCACATTTCTCGATAGTAGTAGCGCTTCGACTGAATTACTGCAGTGGAAGCGCTACTATTCTGTCAATAACCTACAGGATAAAAAATTTACAGCTCAATTTACAATGCTATTCAGATAAATTTAAATCTATATCGGAATTTAGCTTTATTAAACAAATATTATACACGTATATTTTTTACAAGAAACGAAACTAATGAATATTTCAAATCAATAAAAAATAATTCATTCTTTTTCAAGGTTAAATGGGGTCAATTATAAAAATGTCTTGGAAAAAATTTATGTTTTTAAAATATTGCGAATCTTTGATTATAACTAATATTTATAACTTGAATATACATTCATAATATGCATGAAAAACAATGTTGTTATTGTTGTGATTTATGGCATCTTACAAGCCCGCTGACAGTTATCTCTAAGCGATTTAAGCTGAATGAGCGTCTCTTATTTTTTCACTAGTGCCAACTAAGGCTAAGAGTATGACTTAGCTACTCACACGTCACAACCTTTTTTACGGGGAGGACTTCTTTCATGCATTCCATTCATTCATCTATATATCGTAATTTAGACCTGAATCAGAGAACGATTACCTCTGAACCAGTACCCCTAATGGTATTACTCTCGACATAGAGGATTTTGTGACCACGACAGATTTATACGTGCGCCAGCCACCACGCACACAGAGAGTCTTCGGCCGGCGGGATTTGAACTCGCAACCCAAGGGACGCGAATCCAAAGCCCTACCAACCAGGATATCCCGGCCCTCAAAAATAATAATATGTGTGAATAACAAAAGAATTTTTTTTAACTTTAGCATCAGAAGAATTTTTTCAAATGTTGCAAGCTGGAATAATTTTCCTCGTTCATGTATAAACTTAAAAAATAAATGCAACAATATTTAAAATTATTTCCTCTTTTCTATTATTTTATCAATTCTAGTGCATAAAATATTAATTATCATCACATGAAATAATGATAATAAATGATATCAATTAGTTTGCAGTAAAATAAAATTGAAAACAAAAATATTCAAATCAGCCTACATAAAAATTACAGTTAACACAAACACCTAATGGACAGCTTATTGTCACACACATTTTATATCAAATTCGGAAATTAAATATTAAACCTATTCTTCTGCATCATAACCATGGCCTGGTTTCGAGGCTTGCGTGTTATAAATTCTAAACCCGATTTCACTAAGGAATTATATATAAATGTGTCTGATGCAGAGAGTATTGTATAAATGAGTCTGATGAGTCTACGGCATAGTCGAACTTCTCACTTGTATACAAACATCTCAGGCGCCATCCTTATCATCTCACCATTGTTCAAAATTACATGTTCTGCTCCATAATAACACAAATGTTGGTTCAAAATAGGTTATCAGTATGCTATTTTGCAATGTATAGTTAGAGTTTCTGTACATATAAATACCTAAATTAAAAATAAACGCTCTTTATTTTCAGAATCTACGTGTCAATTCAAAATCATCTTCAAGATTTTTTTCCCATTGTTTTCTCTTTTGATTTTTTTTTTCTTAAACGTCTCCTTTTTCTTTACTTTTTCATTTAGCTTTCATTCCCTGTTAATATTGGCAGGAATTTTTAATACTTCTTTTTCAAGTGGATAAAATAGAAAGGAGATTTTTTTAAGTCATTGATGCGGTTTTTTTCAAGGTAAGTATTTAAGAAGGGATACGTACTCTGAAGGTGGTGCATAATTGTATCTAAAGTAGAAAGTTTTAATACAAACCGAAATAATTCTAGTAAATTTTAAGATATTAGAATAAGCACGGATATTTTGTAACAACGTGTTCCATCACATAGTATAAAGGTTTTTGCGGATTCAGACACAATAAATAAATAAAATAAAAAGAATGAAATCTACGATCGCAAATTTCAAGTTATCATGTAAAAACATTATTATTTTTAAGTCATTATTTGTTTTAATTAATTTAAGTCATTAACCAGTTTAAACCGGTTTGAAACAATCACAATCCCTCCCTCCCTCTCTCTCTCTCTCTCTCTCTCTCTCTCTCTCTCTCTTTTGAGATGAAATAACAGCTATGATGTCATAATTCTACGTCAGCATTTGAAAAACGCATCTGTTGTCAAAGAAGCATACGTATTAATAAAGCAATACTGTTGAAAGCAAATAAACCTTTTAAAAACGCATCTACTTTCAAAGAAACACACATAATACTAATGCAATACTGGTAAAAGCAGGTAAAAAAAATATGCGATGAAAACATAATGATGAAAATTGGCATTTATGCTTTATTCATTTCCTACACGATTGCGAGCTTCATATCCGTTGCCTACACGATTTCGAGTTTCAATATTCATTGCCTACGCGATTTCGAGCTTTAGACCCCTCCTAACCAAAACAACACCCTGTCCTCACATGATAAAAAAATGCAGTTTGTTAAAAAAAATTAAAAATAAAGGGGGAAAATAAAAATAACACATTTTTTTTCAAAACTTAATACATAGTTAAAGTGAAAAAATAAAAGAATTTTAGAAAAGGACCAATTATTTTAAATAAAAGTTTACTTTACATTTTCTCTATTAAGAAACTAAAATACATATGACGTATGACCATGTTCATGCGTAGGGCGGGGCTTAGGCCACACTTAGGCATGTCAGAGATTAGTATCCAACTTTTTCACCTCAAATCCCTCTAGGACAACGCGGGCATATTCAGACAACATAAGCAACAGACCAATGCAATGACAGCATGCAAAAATTTTCACAACAAATTATGTCAATGTTATGGCCACGAAGTAATAGATTGGATGGAAACAAACAAACAGTAATAAAATATTAAATAACTTCTTTCATTTACGTGAAATGATATCTTAGTAACAAACTTTTGATTGAAAGTCAAATAATAATATTTTGTTCATTGAAAAAACAGAAAAATCAGAATTTGTCATGAATAAACTTCGATTGAAATTATGCAGTTTTGAGAAGCATGAAAGCAGCGAAAATTCTGAGATTCTTATCCAATGCTTTTTTTTTAACATTTAGAAACCTCTAATTTTCTTCCTTCAAAGCATTCATTTTTAACCCATGATTTCCAGCCTATATGTTCAACGAAATATATCTAAAATTATAGAAAAGAAAGCTTTTAAGGAAACAAAACTCGACCTATATTTAAAAAAGCAAATTACATATTCATGATAATTTTTAAGCAGCACGAACAGAAAAAAAAAATCATATACTTCCAGTAGTAGTAAATGAAAATGGATATTTTTTTTTTTTTGCATTCATAAATAACAAAGATTAATGATACATTACCTTTCTGAATGCAATCCAAGATTTACGGTGAAAATTAATTATGTGTCCTATGCGTTGAAAGGGGTATTAGATGGGATCTTAGAAATGAATTGCTGAGATTTTCTGCATTTTTCGTTCTCATTTTTGAGCATCTCATCACGTACGAGCTAAAAAAATTGATAAATTACATTAGTTTATTCTTCTTCATCATTGTATTTTGTATTGTTTGCTTGCTGTTTTTTTTTTCATTTTTTTTTGTTGTATTTTGTTTTGTTTTATCATACGGAGAAGGATTTGCTTGAAACGTCTTAATCAAATTTGTTCATTTCACAAGAGGCAATGATAAGTTTATTTCGAATAATTCATTTTTGATAAATAAATGTAAGATGGTTTGAGACGTGACGAATGAAAAATTTATAAATATTCGTATTTTTTCCCTTGATTTCAAAAATTAAATTAAGACTTCTTTCTTAGCTTCAAAAAAGTTGCATTAGTAAATAGCTTTTGATAGAACTTCATATGCATTATTATTATTTTTTTTAAATCAAATCGCAACTGGATAAGTATAAATTTGAGAAAAAGGTTCTAGAATTATTTTTATCAAAATATAATTTGAAATGTTTATGGTTTCTTATTTTATGTATTAACCTTTAACTGGAGTGATGAAAAATTAGGACTTAACTGGGGTGGTGCGGTCTAGGAGACCAAATTTTCTTTACACTTAAATTCAATTTTCTAATAAAAGTATTAGTATGAAAATCTGTCAATATATTCTGCAGATAGTTTCCTTGTTATTAAATATGTTTTAGAATTTTTTTTAAATGTATTATCATTGAAAAAAATAATTGCATTGGAACATACATGTTATAACAGATAATATTCTTGAAAAACATATTACTTATTATTTTTTAAATCATATTTCTTTTCCCATTATACAAAGATATATAAAAACAATATAAGGGAAAATTTAACAATTTTATAAAAAATTTACAATGGGTAAAATTCACCCTTTTTTTTTTCACTGACATCATCGGTTTTCTAGAGCATTTTAAACATACAGATTAAGTACAAGTATAAAAATCAGCCTATAAATTCTGTAGATATTTTTTTGTAATATTAATATATTTTAGAAATTTTTCAAAATACATTATCACTAGAAAAATTAATTATATTTGAACATACACATCAGAATCAACCGAATGAGCGCTTTCCTCGAAAAAAATTTCTGTACAATTATCCTGATCACTAAAATCAATTTCTGCTTCATTTAAAAGTATCTGGATCTCTGCTTTGTAACAAGGATGAGTAGGTTGAACAATGTTTCGAGCACCAAGTATTAGAGTCCTCTGCTCGGCCTTGTATAAAACCGGAAAACTAAAAGGGAGGAGAGTTCTCACAGACGTCGAGCTAAGAAATAGCTGAAATATTTTTCAAAAAAGCATTCCCTGAAAATGGTGAAAAAGTGCACGTATAGTGAAGGTCACGAAACAGGGTCAATCCATTAGACTGATGTAAAAAAAGAATAGGGGTGACCGAAAGTTCATCTTTAGCGATCTGACAGACCGCAGCTCCCCAGTTAAGGGTTTAAGATATTAAGTTATAATAAATTTTATTGGAAAAAAATTTCGAATTTTTAAAATGTGTTATCTTCAATATGAAAAAAAAACTCTCTATTTAGAAATTCATTTATTAAACAGATTATTCATTTATTAAATAGATTATTTTATGCTGCTTCATGAGGTTTGATTGTATGACCTTTAGCCAGTACTGAATCTGAAATGCTATACTTTCACTGCATATAATCAGCGATATTTTCGGTTAGTTGTTGTATTTTGTAACATAATAAAATATAATTTTTGTTTTAGAAAGGTGTTATTTGTATTTGATAATATTTAATTATGTAATCTCACGAAGTTGCTGCAAGATGGAGAATGCTCTTGAATACTTTTGAAAAAGGAAATAGCATTTAATTTCACAAAATAGTCATAAAACTAAACATAGTGGTCATTGAATAGTAATTTAGTAGGACATTGTTTTTCAATTGTTTGGTTTGATTTGTGAATGATACAATATTACAAAACGTTGTTTCAAAATCTTTAAGTATGGTAATATCATGAAGTCCAATATGTCTAATAAGTCATCTTTTTCTTTTAATTCGGAAGCAAAATTATATGGGGAAATTATAGCAAAATTATAAAAAAAAATATTGGGGAATGAAAATCCTAAACACTCTATCAATTTCAGTAAAACTCAACTTTACAGCACTATTTCAATGGCGGCAATTAATATTAAGAGTTATTTTATAGACTATGCATATTCAGAAAAAACTAATTTGGTTTACAAAATTTTAAGTTACGTCCAAAAATCAATATCACATCTTCTCTTATTTCACCATTAAAAAACATAAAATTAACTTATTCAGAATTACTGACATTGTAAATTTTACCTTTACATATAAATTAAAAAAATATCCCAAACGATTTTAGAAAATGTAGTTTTCTCTAAAACTTGCAATAACAGAACATAAATTAGTAATTAAATTTAACCAAACTCTCTTGCTAGATCTAGTGAAAATGAAAAACTTTACATTTCATTTTGTTTTAAAAGGAATTAATTCGACAGGAAGTAATAATCAACTTTTATTTTGCATTCGATTAAAGCAGAGTTAGTTGGCACAACTACATACAAAATTTACCGAGAAAATTTAGTTTTGGTAAGAACTATTGTCAAAAGGTTTAACTATCATAAAAACTATTAGGAAATATATAAAAAAATTAACAAACTGGTTTAAAGGATTTATATGACTGTGGTAGAGAAGTTCAAATAGAAAATGATAATTAAAAATTGAAAATAGAATTTGTGTGAGAAAAGAACATAATTTAAATTGAAAATTTTATTGTTATCGTTCTTCTCAGAAAATATGTTTCAGTGAAAATCAACGCAATTGGCCCTGACAATATATATAAAATGAAATTCAGATTTTCGAGCAAATAATCGTGAATATAAATGTTGTGTATATTCTTTTTACTAGAAATGTATTAATAAATTTTATCGAAATACTCTTAGGAAACATACTTCTAATAGC
>JAPMOR010003842.1:0-71963 GCA_026543865.1 Argiope aurantia | reverse complement strand
TGATGGAACAAACTATGCTGGGAAGCCGAATTGCAGGTTTGTAACATATATATAACATAACATATATATAACATATATAATTTTTATTTCATATTTTTGATTTATTTATTTATATAATTAAAATTATTAATTTTATGAATGCTGATAATTTACATTATTTTCAATTCAACCTTACATTTTGATATGAATTAAAATTTATTAAAAAAATTCTATATAAATATCGCATCACTAAGTGTTACATTTTTCATAAAATATTTCCTTATAATTATCATATTTTCAGAGTTACATTCCTACTTCCCTTTTTTCACCAATTCTGAAGCCACTACAAGAAATCGATATTTAGACAACGTGAACGAAATACAAATAAAACGGTATATTATTCTGGTAAATTCCATACGGACCTGCTTCACCGTGATAACTCTTGTCCATATACAAAGTCATTTATTTCATAATCCAGCATACATGGCACAGTTTCTATTCTAGTAAAATTGGTTTTAGATAGATAGCCATTTTCTAGAAAAATAACACTCATTCCCAGCATTATTCCTTCGAATAAATTCTCGATTAAGAGACAACATTATATCATTTGCTATAACAAAAATCTAGAAATATTTATATGCTTTATGAAAACTAAATAAATAGATGATATTTGTTAAAATAATGAAAATATATTTATATATACTAATGAGAAATACATATTTTCATTAACATTTTAGAAATATATTATTTATATCGTTTTTTTTCGAAAAAATTCTATTTGACAATTGATTTTAAAAATACACATTTATTTATGTAATAAAATGAGAAATATTTAATGATTTTCATTATTTTTTTCATTTTTTGCCTTTCGTTAATGATCATTGCTTTAATTATAAAATATTTTAAATATTATTTTTTCTAGAATTCTCCTTCAGGTAGTGCAATAAAATCAAAGTCAAAAATTAATAATAATATATTTTCGATTCTTGATTATTGGAAATATATTATTATTAATTTATTTAAGTATAATATTATTTATTTGTTTAACATATTATTATTTTTAATTTATTTATTTTATTCCTCATCCTCCGAATAAAAGTATTGACCTTGGACCAGTCCTTGAAACCCTCGAATACTCAGATATTTTATCAGAATTTCACACATGATAGTTTTACATTTTGAAGTATAGTAATGAAACCCGCTACTTGTGCATGAATTGCACGACATTCTCTATCAATAGTCACGAAATATCGACCTTTCTTTTTAAGAAATATCAATCATTCCGCGGATCCTTCGCCACTTTTTTTTTGTTCGGTTTGTTGTTATGAGTTATTATACAGGAATTGGAAAACCAAATATATATTTTGAATGGTTTTTCTCCGATAGATTGAAATAAAAATTTGAAACAAGGCTTTTTCCCTTATTTTCATAATATGATATTAATTCATTCGATTATGTAAACATCTTAATGTATATATGATGCAAAAATAGTGCAAAATGCTCTATAAAGCAAACCGTTTTATATATTTATCAGATTTCGCTAGTTATTATTTTTTATGTTATTAATTTTCAATAAGAAATGATTTTCCAAAATTGTAATTAGAAATTTAATAAATTTAAATGAAATCTTAATGTGTACCTTCAATAAATTTGGAGCATATTGAAATATTTAGTTTTATTAAGTTACAGGTTTAATTAGTTACAAGAAAATAAAATCGAATCTAGAACCTAAACACATATAAAAACAAATGGAGTCAGTTCTTTCATTTTCTTAGCAATTTTGAGTAAGAATATTTTGCAATGAACTAAATAATATATCGTGAGACATTAGAAATTATTTATCGTGGATTACGAATTATATATTCTTAACTGAAAGAAAATCATATTATATTGAAGAAAACAAAACCAATTTTTTAACGTAATTTGTTTTTTTTATCTATTAAAATACTTACTATAAATAATTATATTTTTCATCCAGATTTGCTGTTTCCTTGAATGAATTTTTTAAAGTAAATAATAATTTATTGTTTGATAGAATTAGATTCTTCTTTCTTTTTTCCATATTTATAAGAACTATAATTTTTATAAATAATAAATAATTTTTGAATCCATCAATAATAATTTTTAAAAATTTACTTGTCTACTATATTTTAATAATCCTCGGCTCAAAAGTAACATCATATTTCTCATTGCCGTTATTAATTAATTTATTTTTTACTTTTTACTATCCATCCATTATATGTTCTCGAATGAAATGTAATTTATTATAAATAAAGAAGATATTTCATTAATATTTACAAATTATTTGATGAATCTACAGAATATTATATTAGTGCGTCAAAGTTTCTGTTAGATCATAGCATGCTTAATAAATAATATTTTCGAGTTCCTAAAAATATAGAGGAAAAAAAAATGTAATGAAAATTTTGTAAAAATATATTTGAAGGCAAAATTTGATTAATTTTTTTATTGTGTTTCTATTGAATTTGAAATTTGTGCTTCCTGTATGAGAAGAAAATTTTTATTTTTTACTCTAATCACATTATTTTATTTGCATTTCATAAGAGAACCATATAGTTGTAAAACAAAAATAATTAGTAACTATGATAATAACTATGATGCAAGAATCAATATTTGAGCAAAGTAGATTTTCAGTTTCAAAAAAACAGCAGAGATGCAGAAGTCAAAAATCAAAATTAAAAGTAAATTTTGACTTTTGGATATGAATCATTTAAAATTTAAATGCAATTTGTAATAGTGATAAATATTTTGATTTGAAATTTTGTAAATTACTTATTATATTGTTTGAGTTTATTTCTCAAAAATGTTTTATAACAACTTCTTTAATCTCCTTTGCAATTAATAAGAAAGAAGAAGGTGTGTTTATGTGCATGTGCGTGTATGTGTGTGTGTGTGTGTGTGAATGAGTGAGTATGTGTGAAAGAAAGAGAGTGAGAGATTTTTAAAAAATTTAGAAATTAAAGATTAATTAGTAATTTTTTACGATAACTCCCTACTGAAAATAAATGATTTTCTCATTTTTTTTTAAATTCAAAAATAATTCAACACGTGTCCATTGTTTCATTTTTTATTTAATCACATCATTTTCTCTCAGAAAGAAAGATTCTGCTTATTGTCTCCTCATTTTACATGCGAAATCAGAAAAAGAAATTGTATTTATGCAACAGGAATCATTCATTTACTCAAATACTTCATGGATATATGATATTATAAGATACAAATTCAATAAGATGGTTCATTCAGAAGATAAATAGAGCTTGTGTACAGCTGTTAAAATAAAAATAAAAACTCTAATGCTTATCATATTTTGATGTTTAAAATGTGGGGTGTGTTTTTTTGCGAGAATCATAAACATATCATTGAATAAGAGATTTAATTAAAGTTAAGCATCCCAATGAACCAAATGACCATTCAAACTGGTTCAAAAATAACTTTTAATTACTGAATCGTAGTTTTTGTGAAACATAAAATCTTAGAAATTTATGCATGTCGTCTATACACCACATTTGATAAATGTGCTAATATTTTTTTATGTTCTTTAAATGTCTATAAACGATTTGTAAAGTAAGTTTTATCTGTTTCAATGGTCAACGTTTAAAAAAACAGAAAACAATAAGTAAATGTAAAAGAAAGACTAGGAAAATTCTTTAGAAATAACACCTTCTTCGTATCCTCTAGGAATAACCATCTCTGTTTTTATTAAAATCTCCATATTACTAGACAGTTTTAAAAAAATGCATAAAAGAACGAGACAGATTTGATTTAGCAAAAGCAAGGAAATAATTCTACATATGTTATTTCGGACCCTCTGGATTAAAACTAATTTCAAAAGCTGTAAAAAAAAGTAAGCCTCATATTTACATTAAAGCAAAAACTTAAGAAGTAAAAAAGACTCTTTTATATGCGTTTAGTTTTATTTCTGTTTTGCATGAAAAACAATATTAAGACTCAAAAAAAATTCCAGTAAGATATAAAGAAAAAATTCATTTAAATAAATAATTCCTTTAAAAATGCCGAAAGACAAAGATAGGTTTCTCTTTCTTCATCTCTTTCTCTTTATCTGTGGGTATGTATAGAGAAAAATATCCTAATTTACATACAAAACTGTATGTAATATTTCATTACCAGAGAGAAAATATCATCGTAATTACCAGAGAGAGAATGAAGAAAAAGTATCTCAAGTATCCAAATGAGCCAAAAATCAATTTAATATTTCTTACTGAATATAAAGATTACTAACAATTAAGCGAAAATGGATGGAACAAAAAAATTGAGATTTGAAATAATTTAGAATAGAAGTTATAGGACTAGAGTTTTAAATAAGTTAAACTGTATATTTGCTTCTATTGAGAATTTTAATTAAAAGAAATAGTATTTATTCTAAGAAAGAGGAATGAGAATAGTTATGAAATATTCGTTGATCAGAATATGAATCAATTGCTTATGAAGTGAAAGTCCATTCTTTTGTCATATACATACATAATAATGTCTAAATTCTACAGGCAATACATGGAAACATGGATGCGTGGGTGTGGGTGAGTGTGTACTTCAAATATATTCCAGATACAACCCATCCAAAGTCACAGTTCTGGTGGTGATGTGGTGATGAAAGAATGAATTTGGCTGCGGAGTTCTCTCGTAGTCACACTGGCCTGCATATGTTCCATGTAAGAACTTTGAACCTTTGAGATATGGTGACGAGATATTTAATCAACCTGTTCACGCACATGCCACTGCTATTCACAATGTTTTTCTTCTGATGGATTACATTGCTCGACCACATCAAATTCGGATTATTGGGGATTATTTTGAAGGGTCTCGGTATAGAGCGAATGGAATGGCCACATCGACCAACATCTAAATACTGTAGAACATCTTTGATACTTCTTTGGGAGACAGGTTGTTGTTTTATATTCTCCCTCCAGGTTCTTAGATGAGTTGGAACAAGAATTTTTCCATATCAGGCCTATCACTTCTTATTTCGGTGTCTGAAAACTTAATTCTCAGTATGGAAAGTGGAAGCCACCAATTCATTTCGGCTAAGGATGATACGTTTTTTTATTGGAATCCATTTTTGTAATGTTTCCGAGAAATTTTCCACATAAAATTTTGATATATTGTTTCTTCCTATAGTAATAATAATATAGTTCTCTACCAATGATGCATTCTTTTTGTTGTAAATCATGTTTATGGAGAAGTTAACTAATTTTCTATGTTGCATTCAATAACGAACTTTTTAGTCCACAATTCTTGCAAATTTCGTGCTCCTATGTTCATTCAGTTTCACATTATATACAAAAGACAGACTTAACATTTCGGGGCAAGTGAATTTCAAATTCTGCAATAAATAAATATGCTAAATGCTAAAAAAGAACTAAATACTTTTACTAAATAAATGTTTGATTATTTTCGCGTGATTTAAAAAATAACTATTAAATATTTTAATTACATTTTTAATAGTTATATTTGTGTTTGTTAGTCAACAATAATGATTAATTGAAAATATTTGAAAAAATTTTAGTTACTACATTTATTTGTTCTCTCACTGTCAATCATTTTGTATATGTAAAATACAAGTATTTATTTTTTTATCTTTAAAAATATTCTAAAAAAATTGGGGAAAACAAGTATAAAAGAACTAATACTATTGAATGTATTATATATTTGAATTTTAGAAGGCATGATGAATGTTGAAGACATGAAATAAATATTAAAAACGTGAGTGAAAAAAAATTAAAAAATTCTAACTCAGAAATCTGAAAATAAAACATGTAATACAGATATAATCCAAAATTCTCAGCATTCCATTAATATGTTCATTATCCAAACTCTGATCAAAGTAATAAATTGTACCTCTTTTTCAAAATCCATCAATAAAAAAATATACAGAATCATTAAATTTTCGTAAACTTTAAATTTCAGAATTTCGAATCATTTAATTTTTTTATTTATGTTTTAAGTATAAATACTGAATTTCAATATGAACTTAATCAAGACAACTAAGTTATATAATAGAGAGCTTTGGTTTCTTTATTCATTTGAAAATTCAATCGAGGTATCTTCTCAGATTTCACTTTTTTATGAGGCTTTATACGTTTTTTAAAGCCATCATTATTCAAAGAAATCGAGAATCGTAACTGTATAACTTCAATTAATCTTTTCTTCAGCCGACCGCAGAACATTTTTTCGTGGCAAGTAATGATTGATCTAGGAATTGATGACTTCTCTGATATCGTTTCCTAGCCACAAAATTATTTTTTCTTACGGCCTTGCGATGTAAAAGTTTCATATTACGAAAATCCTTTTCATTTTATTAATTCTTAGCGCAATTGTATAAATATGTGGAGTATAAGTTTAAAAGTCCTGTTTCAAAATTTGATACAAAATAACAGTTCGTTGAGATGTAATGCAACAAAATGGAGTTATAAAATGTATTTCAAAACTGTCATTAAAAACTCTTCATTTTATTTTCTTTTGAAAAAATTGTTTTTAGCAAAAAAGCCATATTCAATATTTTTTTTAATCGTTTTCATTGGAATTACGACCAGAGAGAAAAATATAATGCTTAAACAACATAATATTAATGATCTAATGCTTAAAACAACAATTATAAATTTTAATTGAAGAATACACAGACATAGATAAGGTATTGATATTAGAAAGAAAGAAATATGCTGAGATCATTATTTCATTTTCATAGGTAAAAGAATTTCGAAATAAATGAATTCCGTTAAAAAAATTAAAACATTCGATACTGATTCTACCTATAATCTACGCTCATATTTCAGTTAAAAACTGAGTTTATAAAAGAAATATAGATATATAACTTTCTAGATTAATCCTCTTTTTTTCGAAATAAACGATTTCTCTGAAAAAGAATAATCAAACTGTTCTTGCATTCTAAACGAGTTCTCGGAGCAATTAACTGCTCTTAGCAAAATAAAACATGCTGAAATTATCTCTATGAATAACCTACATACATTCTTTATTTCAGAATTTATGTTCTAAATGAACTGTATATTGCAACCTCTTTCTCAATCATCCAATTGAATATTGAAAAAAGACGATTTAAAATCATTTTTCCTGTATTCTAAAAGTATTTTCAAGATAACGAATTATATTTAGAAAGTTAAACCCCATTGAAATTATTTTTATATATGACAAATATGTCTATATACATTCCTAGCCTAGAATTTCTGTTCTAAAACATCTATAGACTTAATCCGATCTTACTCTAAATGCCCTTTCCTTTTTATTTAAGACAGATAAAATAATAAAGGAAATTATGATGCTACATCTTATCGCAAGAAAACACATGGGAATATTTGTATCATCATAATGAAGGAATATTTAAGATTTACCGAGTCAGTCAGAAGTAAAACACTGCCTGAAGCCTTGTCAAGGAGATCGTGAGCATAATAGGCAATCATTCGAATTCTTCCTGAGGCATTCTAATCCAAAATTATAGCTTTCAGGGGGATCGTTTTTCGCTTCGAATTAAGCTCTTCAAAATGCAATCGATTTGCCTTTCACTTCACTGCAGACTCAATTAGGAAAACTGATTAACACGATGAAAAACTGGATCACTTGGACGCCTCCTAGAATTATTATGAGGAGCCGTCTAAAAAATGATTCTGGGTTTAATTAAATGTTATTTTTTCTAAAATTACATATATTAAATCATCAGATTCAATGTATGCATCAAATATAAAATCATGAATTTTAATAAAAAAGAATTATATAATTTTTTATTGTTTATCTTTAAAACATTATTTATTTATCTTCTTTTGATAGTACGTTTTTATAATTAGTTCATATATTTAACTTGCTTAAGAAATAAACTTTTAATTTTAAAAATAGCAAGTTGACTTTAAATTGTTAGTCCAATATCTTTAATAAAACTAATAAAATAAAACAATTGCTAATAAACTGAAAAAGTATATTTTCTTGCAATATATCGCTGAAAAGAAAGAGTTACAGATTTTCTTAATGAATTTTCAATGAATACTTGATCAATCACACCTAATCAATCATACTTAATCAATCACACATCAAGACAAAAATAAAGGTTCCCGAAAATTCAAGAATTTTGGAGCTATCCGTATCCAAACTAGTGATTTGAGGGACTCTTCTGGAATATTCCGTGCCCTGTAGGAAAATCTATGTAAACACAAAGCACTTAAAGATTCTCTTTTCGGGTTGTGTTTACCTAGCAAAGTCTCTAGCTGGGCATTCTGAGAACTATTACTATTTTCAATTAAGTAATGTGTAATCAACTTTGTTGCGAGTTTATATGAGATATTCTTGCCACCTTTACTTCGTGTTTTTATTGAATAAAGAATCATTTGCTTTATTATACAACATGGTAGACTTATTTCGCCGTACATTCACCGGATGATTTTTTCTGATACAAAGTTTTATTTTTTTATTTCTCAATTTACACAGCACACAGTGCGCCAGACAAAACTTAATGCGTTTTATTATTTTGCTATGTTTTTTATTTATGGTTTTTTTCCAAACTATGTATCACTTGTTTTCCTATTCTATGAATCTATATTAGACGTCTTAAATATCTCTATGTTTTGTTTTCTGCACTGATTTATTCCAATCCTGAATATTACTAGTTATTTTTACTGTTTTTCACGGATGCTTCAAACTAAATTATTGCAATTCTCAACTGGACCAGTTCAATTCAGAAAATAGTTTATTGTTCAATCTGAGTAATTTTGTATGTATAGAAAGAAGCTGACCAAACAAGCCATAAAGAAAAACATATTTGATATTCAAATATATTGTTAAACTTCATGTAACTATATAATACCAAAAAATTAAGTAAGCTTTTGGAGAACGAACAGATTCTGGTATTATGTATTCTGAAAGATTCCTATATTGGCATTCATTATTTCTACAGTTTACCTTAATCTGAAGCTCTAGTTTTGCTATTCAGATGTCGATGGCTTTAAACAACCATATTCTTTTGACTCAAAGATAAAAATACAATATGAATAATGTTGTTTCTTTGTATTCGAAGAAATATCGTGTGTAGTTTCATACATAAATACATAAAATTACTTGTAATTTTATTATACAGGGTGGTTATAATTACACTCCCCCTATAAACAGCTTCCTACAAGGCAACCGAGTGAACTGATTGGAACAAAATTTGGTATATAGACTATGCACAAGATGTGCTCATAGAATTTCGAAAAAAAAATTATTTCCAAAATGTCTACCAGAGGGCACCTTTTTCCAGAAAAACATTAATGTTAACACAATAAACGAACAAAACAGAATACAGAAACAATATTAACATTTATTGACTAGTTTCTGATCACCTTGTCATCGAACCACATTAAATAATGGTAAGAAAAAATATAGCAGTACACTGTTTGGGAAAAAAAATAGTTCAGTTTGCAGAAACAATAACAGATTGGGACGAAATTGCATAATAGGATCAGTTGTTAATCGTGTCCAGGATGACGCAGGGAAAGTTGCTCTGTGTCACCACTCTCATTCCCCTGCAAAATTTCAAGGATATGGACAGTTGTTCAACAGCAGATCGCAATTGATCAGTTGTGATGCTTTGCACATGAAGCATTATGGAGTTCTTTAAATCATTCTAAGTCGCAACAAGATACCATCATCATTACAACCGGAAACATCGACTTAAAACATGACAATGACTGCAAACCTTTCTTATCCTAACCTGTTTTGCATAACGCTTCCTCTTCTTCGCAAGCATGCGAATTTCGACATTTTTTTTCTTTGAACTAACAGCTTTTCCCGGTTTTTCATTTCATTACTCATATTTCTTGTTCTAGATAGTTAATATTGTTTCTATATTCCGGTTTGGATGTTCATTGTGTTAAATTTAATGTTTTCCAGAAAAGGTGCCCTCTGGTGGACATTTTGAAAATTTTTTTCCAAAATGCGTGAGCGTGTATAGTCTACATACCAAATTTCATTCCAATCCGTTCACTCGTTTGCGTTGTATGATGCTGTTTATAGGGAAAGTTTGATTATAATCACCCTGTATATCGTTAATACATTGTTTATCATTTTAAATTACTACACTATTCAGGTATGACGAATAGAACTTAAGAAACACAAGTATCCACTTGAAATGAAAGATAGAGTCAAGTAATATCATGATGAGTCTTGATGATGTTATATAGATGTCTCTCATCACTCGTATGATTAGAATGCTGTTAATTAATTTAATGATGCTGGGCACAGCTTTTCAATGATTGCATTACTTTCAGGTAGAATAGATCTTGAAGCTGATCCAAAATGAAAAGGCTTACTCGCAAGGGAAAAATCAATTTTATAAGATTTTACTTGCCATGATTTGTTTTATTACTAAGTTAAAACCAACTAGTTTGCAAAGAATTTTTTTAGATTTATATGTGTCATGTTATGGAACCGAATTGTGATATGAATTTACATCTATAAATGGTTCTGAGATAAAATTATAAGGTAATTTAAGCAAAACAAGTAGGTTTTTAGTTACCTTTGAGTAAATGAAATTAAATTGACTACTAAAAACACTTTCCAACAAATTAAAAACAAAACCGCTGATTAAAACTTGTAAACAGTTTATAAAAGGATTAAAATATACTGAGGTTAACGGTCCTTTCTATGGTATAAAATCATCGATACCTTTATTACTTTGTTCAGGAATGTCAAATATCATTTCTTTTTTCAAAAAACGGGGCAGTTCCCTCATTTTTTACTGTTATCCCAATTTGCAGTACGATAAATGCGATTAATACTTCAGCTTGCTTAGAATAATTCTATCAAAAATTAGCGTTTTGTAATTTTAATTTCACCGTCTATATTTTAAATAAAAATAATAAATTTTCTTCATAAATCACAATGAATGCGTTTTAAGATTTTTTTTAATTATTATCAGCTATATTGAGAATATAACTTTTTGTCCAACATAATTTTTTTGAAAAGATAAAAGTTAAGGAAAATTGATTCTGGAAACTTAAAAAATAATAAAAGGAAATATTTGAACATTCATTAATCATTGAAAAAACTGAAAAAAAATATGTTGAAACCGCTGACTTACGTAAACCTAAAATTAAATGAGTTTTGACTTATCTTGCTCATTTTCACTTAAAGATTTGAACTTCATTTGATGTAGGTGTACAACTTCAAACTGTTTAAATGAATGTTTCTACGTTATATATATTATCTAAACTTTCCTTTCAAATAAGAACCTTAACTTTTAGTATAATGTGAAATAGAAAACTTCATTTAATTTTCCTTTTCAGATAATAGTTCCACTTTAGTGTTTCGAAAACACATTGAAAACTTCGATCAACGCTCAAAACTTCGATCAACGCTCAGCAGTTTTATAAGCTTCTTGAATTATAGATTTATAAGTTAACTTCTTCATGGTAATCTCACTTTTACGATAATCGATTTAATGACATTTTCTGCTTTCTGCTATTGACGATTATAAAATACTTAATATGTAGTAAGTTTGAAAAGAAATCTGTATTGATTTCATTAAAGCATATTCCGCATGATAATTAGAAAACTTTCATCTCAGAAATCATGCTTAATAATCTTAGAGATGAACAATTCAGCAAAGCCATACAATTTGTGTGTATTAATTGGATTTAGTCCTCTAAAGTTATCTTAAGAGTCTTTGTAGGAAATATAATTGATAATTAAAAATTAAATGATCTAAATATTTAATGCATATGTTACCGTGAATGTCCAAAATTGAAGAATATCGGCACTCACCGGTGAATGTCTACATATACCAAATATCTCGGTGAAAGACAAAATATTTTATTATATTCTTATATATTCGGACTATCACCGCTGTTTACCGACAATCACCAACATGCTCTCGTGGAGGTCAAAACGAGAAGCCGATGTCCACGGAGAGGTGCCACCACCATGTGCCACTGCTAATACTATAATTTTATTAGCTTTAAACTTAATAGTTAAATTGCTATAGTTTTTTAAGTTTAATTACTACAGCTTTCTCCTATTTTGACATATACCATTCATAATATATTTTAATAATAAAGTATGATTTAAAAACATAACAAAAATGTTTTTTTTTCAACATTCATCATCAGTACATGGTAATTGTCAACATACACCGGTGATAGTCCGAATATATAATAATATAATAAAAACATTTGGTCTTTCACAAAGGTATTTGTTATATGTTGACATTCATCCTTGAGTGTCGACACTCTCCAGACTTCGATCTTTCACGGTAACACATATATATCTATAATATTCTAAATCTCAGTATTTCAAAATTATTTTTAAATATTTAGAATGTATACTCACTAAGCTAAAAACGAAGAAATTAATTGTGCGATGTTTTTCTAAGCAGAGCATGCATGTTTTCTAGGAAAAAAAAATTAAAAGCAAAAATATGTTTTAGATATAATGGTCGCTAATTTTATTTCCGATGCATATGTTGATATTTCCCTTAAATGTCATAGCAGTGTCGTTAAAATTAACTTATTTTTTACAATATCTTTATGATGTCTTTTGTTAGTCTGAATGCCACTTAATATTATGAATGTATTGTTGAAATATGGTTAAAATTTTTGTGCCAATCGGGATACAACCAATCTCACTTTGGATTTTGTTCCTTTGCTTCAGAAACCTAATCAAACTTTAATAAAAATTAGCTTTACGAAAAATTTCAAGTTAAAGGAAAGAGGCAAATATTTAACTTTATAATGAGTATACACCTTGTCAACAATATCTACGAGGTAACATTTGTAATAAAAACATAACTCAAGAAGAGGAATTAGTTTTCAATAAGAAAACAAAGCATTAAAAATCCTCAACTCCGAACAAAAAAAAAGGGGGAAATTAGGTCTCCTTTCTTAATCCTTTCTCGTACTTGGATCAGTTTTTTGCATTTACGCTTTTTTTCTATCTGAATCACTCATCAATATTCGGTAGTGTTTATTCTCCTTTCTTCCATTAATCCATCCAATATCTCCTTAAAATTCCTTAAAGAAAAATTTTGTGGCTTAAAGTAAAGTCCAATACTTATTTAAACATAAAAATATGTGTAAACACATTAAAATTTAAAAGATTTTCGAATTTATTTCTCTTTTCATTTTGAAATTTTCTTTTAAATATATCGCAGAGACGACGCAAAAAAATGTTTTTAATATCACCGAGATTATGATATGCATATGCATGATTATAAATCTAACATTAAAATTGCTGGGTAATTAAACCGATGTCAATAACGTTTTATTATTTTTTCAATTTTAAAATAGTGTGAAAACGATTTTACTAAAAGGCTTCGAAGTTACTGACGAAAGACATTAAATTTTAATTAAAAATTTAATTAAAGTTTTACTAAATCTTCTTTTAATAAATGTTTATAATCCGATAAGTAATTACCTGTGAAATTTTAGAACTGTTATTTCAAGGTCAAGAGAGAAAATATTGGACATTTAAAGAATGTTACCAGTCTGTAAATATTAACATGTTAAGTAAAACAGAAATATGACTGATTATAATATATTGATAGATTAAAATATTGACTACATTATTTTTTCGCTCTCTCTATGGTCTATTGACATCTTATTTAATAATAGTACCATCCAAGACTGCTCAAACCTTGAAATCAAATTCGTTAAGTTTCAAAGAACTTTCATTGTTATTCTTCCTAGTACCAACACAGCAACTAATAACCAATTCTTTGACATGGAACTGGCCACTTTTATATATGATATTGTCATAAATCTGTATTATGTTTCCCTGTACAATTAGTCTCATAAATAAGGGAGAATGTTTGTAGAAGTTTTAATGAATATTAGATGGATGATATATCAATGACTTGCATACTTGACAACAAATTTGACATCAAAATATACTCTATAACAAAATTCTATCTTCACAAAAAATAGACCAAATTATTTATAAAAAAAACTCTAGTCCTCAGTCATTTTACTTTTTCTTAACAATTTTTGAAACTATACTATACAAATAACAAAAAATCATTATTATATAATAACATATTTCACAAATTTCGTAAAAAATATAATTGACATTAAAAGACATATTAAAAGAATTTATATTTATATAGCACTTTAAATGTTTCTTTTAAATTAATTTTTGAATACCGAATTTCAACTGTTTAAACATTTTCAAACAGAATATGTTATAACAGGTTAAGCGGGCTCTTTCTAAACATATCTAAATTATGAAGAAAGGAAAGTAGAAGCAAAAATAATATATTGTATTTATTATTTGTCATAGTCAGAGGCATTATAATATCAAACTGCTTCATTTCAAACTTTGTATTTCAAATTCTGAATATACAAAATAGAACAACAAGGATGAGTATGCAAGATATTTTCAGCAGCTGTTTATATAATATTAAAAAAACTAGATCTTTTTTCCCTTTTGAGAAATTTTTTAGATTTATTTTGAAATTTCCTATCTTTAAAAATAGTGAACCATCTGCATCGAAATAAAAAAACAGTAGCTCTGGAAAGAAAGTTATATTTTTCGATATCTTAGAAATAATAAAAGATTCAAAAGCTTTAAAGCCACCATGTCTACAAATTTTAGAGTTATACAGAATATATTTATTTCAGTTAAGAATAGCAGTTTGTTTTTAGTTAAAATAAATCTTAAAAAATCATTTTCTTGACTTGTTTTCCTTGTATTATATTTAGTCAATACTATAACAAATTCCAAACATGAAATAAGACATGTTTGAATAAATTTCAGTAAACGTTTTGCTGCAACTAAAAATGTTATTCTACTCATTTCCTAGCACAAAATTCTATACAATATCATCTCCATTCTTATGATGATTTTCCTCTTTTCGCTTCATTTTTAAATAAATTTTTTTCGCTATGTCATGAAACAATTTAGTTTATTAATGTACATCAGATTTTAAAACCAGATTGCAATCAGATTATAAGTATTTCTTACAGATGATTTTTTTTAATTTTTAAACATTTCAAACGTTTTGTAAAATTTTAAATATTTCTGAATCTTTCATTGATAGTAAGGAATCGATAGTAAGTACTTTTTGTTTTAAATTCCTTTCTATACCTGTTATTGTATTTCTTAATTTATTTTTATTCACTGAAAGAAATATTTTCTCGTTTTTAAATGGATCATATATTAAATAAAGGTCAAATTTAAACGCATTAATCAGGGAATTCTATAGATCTCATAATTTTTAAAACTTCTTTGAAACGATAACATGTTGCCAACATAGAAAAACAGGCAATTTGTTAAAATAAAAAGAAAACGAAAGCCGCAAATTTCGTTATGTAATGCAAAAAAATCTGTTTGATTAAAAAGCAATCGGAAATTATTTTAAATCTACATTTACACATTTACCTTAAATGAAATAATTGCGCATAAAATCAGATCATTTTTTCTGTGTGATTTACTTTTATATAATGGTTCAATATCACATTCTATTATTTTCTTTATACGTTTATGAAACAGAAAAATAAAAAAAGAATGCTTTTCTAGAAAATAATTACGAGGAAAATTTGCGATAATATATTTTGTAAAATTATAATTAATTATTGAGCGTGAGTATTATCAGAAAACCATACTGTTATTTAAAAAAATGATTTTATTTTATATCAAGTCAAGAAAATTCTAATAAAATTCGAATTGTTCACCTCCACAATTAAACGCTAACACCAAAAAGACTATTTTAACTGGAAAATTATGTTTTTGAAATGACACTCTGAGATTATTTAAAATAAAAAAAAACTAAAATTACTAGAAATTTATCAATGTCTTATCAGTATTATTGTTTGAGAAAATATTTTTTTACAAGAAATATTAATTTCTCTATGTTTTAAGATCCAATTGAAGTATTCAGAGTATACACCATAAGCTGGAGCACAACGATTCCATTGATTAAGAGTCGAAGGATTCCTTGTTCCCAGAATTCCTGTGGCCGTGACAAGACCCAGTCCTTCACAGCGTCCTTGAGTTTGCCGTCCGAGTTGAAGCGCTTCTCTTTCAGATGTTTTTCAGGGGACCAAACATATGAAAATCGCAGGGCAACATGACCGGACTGTAGAGCGGATAGTCGAGCTGATTCCACTTAAACTTGGCCAGTTCCGCGTGTGTGACCCTGGAGACGTGTGGACACGTGTTATCATGGAGCAGAACCACACCGTCCACGAGTAGTCCCGGTCTTTTATTTTTGATGGACCTGCGTAGACTTCGGAGTGTCTCACAGCACACTTCGGAGTAAATGGCTCTTCTGTGCTCGAGGAATTCAACAAGTAGCGGACCTTAGACGGCGAACTCAAGGACGTTCTGAAGGATTGGGTCTCCTCACGGCCTCAGAAATCTGGGAACAAGAAATCCTTCGGCTCGTTAATCAATGGAATCGTTGTGCTCCAGCCTATGGTGTATACTTTGAATAAAATCTTCATTTATACTCACAGTATCGTTTCGTACCTTTTCATTTGAACAGTCCTTGAAGAACGCTTATTAAAAACATAATTTATTGTTTTTAATAAGTTGTTTATTTGAGTTAAAATTTGCTCTTTTATAAGAATTAAATATTAACTAAAAGCAATAACTGAAATCATTCCCTGAATGAAATTTGCATATCATAAGATGATTACAGTTGCCAATTTAAGCAACGTTGATGCAAAGCAAAATTGCCGAAGATTATTTCTAATCATTAGATTTCTTAAACACCGCAATGTTTTTGGACTCAAGATGTTTTGGATTACACTTTTATATGCATTCTAAATATAAAAAAAAATATTATTGACATGCAGATACTATATAAAAAAAGTTTTAATTTGTGAAGCTGTTTTTTCAAACAATTAATTAGGATTTTTATTGATAAAAAATTTTTGTTATCAATAAAATTCCTAACTTTGTTATAAATTGACATAAGAATAAATAATGTTAAAAGAAGCAGTTGTTGTATGCAATTTAAAGTTACTTTCATAAAGCAAAATTAACTGATTCTATTTATAGAATTAATAAACAAAGAATTTCTTATAAATCAATATGAAAAGAAAATGGAAAATATTTTAATGTACTAAACTTCAATCATACACAAGATAACAAAACTTTTTTATTAAAATATTATTTATACATAATCCCCATCACAATTTCTTAAATTTAAAATAGCAGAAATGCTTAGCAATCATGCGTCACAATATACATTCCAATTAAAAACAGCTTTGGGAAACGCAATTTAAATCTCAACACTATATCTTTCTTTTTATAATTATTTTTCTGTTGATATATCTTTTTACTTCAGAATGAAAAAAACTGATTTAATAAAATTAAATCCCAGAGAGCTCATTACAGTTATCTCAGGAGACTTAAGTATCCCTTAAATCTTTTATCTAAATCAGAAGGGCGGAAAGGTTTCTAGAAGTTTTTATCTTCTTATTTCGATGCCAGAATTCTTTTTTCGCCAAAGTTTTAAAAAGGAACATTACACTTATTCAGATCTAGTAACTAAACGGAATTATAAATTCTCCATAAGATAGTAAATATACTGTAGAATTGGAATATAATAAAATACCCAAGTTCTTTTAGTTCAAATTTAATGACGACATATGAAATTAAAATTTCTTTAACCCTTTAACAGTCTTTTTTTTTATTGATTGATTCGAGGACATATTTCCTTTCAGGAATGTGTTGTAAAGTATATTCAATTGAGAATCCAAAAAATATTTCAAGTTTTGAAGATTATGTAAGAATTTTATGAGATATATATAGTGTTCTTGAATGTTTCAATTACTGCTTGGAAGTTTTAAAAATGACAGTTTATTAATGTGAGGGGCTGGAAGACTGGTAGAGATGCTTTATATTCTTAGACTCTATGTCAGCCCTTCAGGCAATACAATCAACGAACACCAAAAATAAAGAAATATGGGAAATTAAAGAAAACTTGAGAAAAGCTGAAGAGAAAAAATAGATTATATTAAACTGCATTAAAACTCACATCGGAATATGCGGAAACGAGAAAGCAGATGCATATGGAAAAAAAGGCTGCACAGAAAGATCAAATAAATATTACAGTCCACAATCATTCCAAATGTGAAAGAAGGAAATTAGAAGAGAGATGAATATGCAATGGCAAGAGAGATTGATAAATCATGCAAAGGAAGCATAACATATGAATTCATACCGGAACCAAAAATTATATTAAAAAAAATATTTCATCCGATATGCAAATTATATCGTGACATGGATGATTTTCTGAATATTTCTACAGATTCAGAAGGATGCAAGACGACAAATGTATATGTGGGAAAATAGGCTCAGTCCAGCACTACATGCGTCGAATTCAAAGAAATTAGAGGGAGACTCATTGTAGATAGTAATTTTAACACAATATTGCTATACCCTGGAAATTTGTTGTTGTTTCTTAGGGCACTTGTCAGAAACAACCCCGCTGAGGAAGACAGCCATTTTAAGCCGAGAGAGCGTTGCTGGTTTTCAGTAGCGACATCTAGGGCCAAGAATGCATCTTAGCTACTCATGCATCACTACCCTTTTTACCTTCATTCATACAGCTTGCACAACTCATTTTTACGGACGGGAGGGGGAGGCTCATTCACACACTTCACAGATAGAGCGCA
Organism: Argiope aurantia; assembly: GCA_026543865.1. Taxonomy (NCBI): domain Eukaryota; kingdom Metazoa; phylum Arthropoda; class Arachnida; order Araneae; family Araneidae; genus Argiope; species Argiope aurantia. Next base: position 53,352 of record JAPMOR010003842.1, on the reverse strand, counting down.
AGAAGAAGAACAGCTACGTCTGAACCAGAGACGCCCGGAATTTGCGGAAGACGTGCTACCACTAGGCCAGGACGCCGGCATCGTGGAAATTTAAAAATCTTAAAAGAAATGGTGGAAAAGATTTCTAGCTTTTTATCAACAGTTTGGAGATTTTTTAAACTTTGTTGGCCGTTGTTTTCGTATGCAAAGATTTGGATAGTTAATGAGCATAACAACCAGTCACAATAATACCTATTTATATGGTTTAGTTCTATGGTAAAGGGGTGACTGGCTGTACTTAAAAAATACCTTATAAGTTTGAGAAGCAGTAATTTGATATTTGTATGATGCATATACTCGACGATGGTCTTTAACTGTGTAATTATCTCCGATTTCTAATAAGCAGACGTTACCTGATTGAGAATGTTAATTTATCCAGCTAAGAATCCATAGAGCATTTCACATGCTCACGAATAGATTTAAAATGGCTTTATTTTAGATTAAAAAATTACATATGGCGTAATTCAATGCATGATGACAGTTCGGGTATGAAGATTAAGAAAAAGATAAAAATATTTCTTATGTAGATCTGAATTTATTAGAAATATTGGTTATGATTGTAATATATTGCTTCTTATCTTCTGATTAAAAAAAACGCTAAATTACAAAAGAAATTATTTAAAAAAAAAGACTGCAACTAACCAACTATTTATTGTTATTACTTATGGCACTTTTTATAAGCCCACTGACAGTTATCTGTCAGCAATTTTAGCCAAGCGAGGGTCTCTTGCTTTTTCAGTAACCAGGGCAACGAGCACGACTCAGCTACTTTATGCGTCACATTCGCTTGCACACTCTTTTTACTGGAAGGCACCTTCACACACCTCACAAAGTGAACACAGAAGAACAACCCTGACCACACCGGGACTCGAACCTCGGACGCCCAGAATAGGGAGAAGACGCGCTACCCCTATGCCAGGACGCAGACATTATCTAGTTATAATAAGTTTCTCTAATTTATATCACGCATTATGATGAAAGAATGATCTTGAAAATAGATAAAAATTTAAAACTCATGATTAAATATTGGTTAATTATAAATGCATTATTAAAAATATAAAAGTGCGGCACCAAATATGCTCACATACACAAGCAAGCCAAGTGATTTATGAAAATAAACATTCTTCTATAAGAATTCATATTTATTTATTAATAATAACCCTATTCCTTTGCAACCTTTGGAAGGAAGAAGGGTTTTCCCCAACGCGCAAAAGAAAAATATCAAGAGTATTTCGCAATATCAAAACTTATCTTATTAAATAAATTCTAGAATATATTATATAAATATATTAATATATATAATGAAAAGTTCTCTTTTTTTTAAAACATGCATTTCTCTCCATTTATTAATATATTTCAGAAAATGAGATCATGAGGAATTAAACAAAAAAATCTTCTGTATCTTTTATAAACTTTTTGAAGAAAAAAAACATTTAAATGACTACATAAGCACTTAAACTTAATTCCTTATTAAAAACAGAAAACAAACAACAAATGATGTTTTGCATTTGAAAAAACTAAATTTTATTTAAAACTCTCATTTATTTAAACAATTAATTTTCAAGAGTCAGTTTAAATATTAGTTTTGTAAAAGTATTATTCTTTTAAAAGTCAAATTTGCATAGGAATTTAAAATTTATTCATTTGTATATGAAATTAGTTGATGCTTATTTCAGTTCGACTTTAATTATCACAAAAAAATAACGTCAGAATTAGCTATTTCAACATAGAAAATGAAACACTTTTTGCCTTTTAATTACAAATTTAATTTTGCTTCACATTATGGAAAGACTAACAAAGATTTGCATATAATTTATATCTTACTGTAAATTAAATATTTTTTACACACAGTTCAGGTAAAGTTTTTAATATAACTCCTCTATAAACGGAAAAATAAAATATTCGTAATAAATTATTTTCAGAAAAAATACCATTACATTCTCTAATTTTTCATCAGTATGAATGGATTTAATTCAAATTTACTTGTATTAAAATATTTTCGTTTAAAGTGCCTTGTTTGTTTAAATATCTTGTTTTATAATTTATATGTCTGGCCTACATTGGAATTAAAATACAAACATAAATTTATGGCAAATATGTGAAATTAAAGGATAATATGCAAAACCCAATTTTTTTAAATACAATTAATGAAAGAATTAAAAAATTAAAAACGTTACTTGAACTTTTAATTGTAAAAGACTTCTAAAACGAAAGAAAGCCAGGAAAATTAACATAAGTTTTTTATTTCATTTTTAGTTAAACTCATTTATTGCTTTCAAATAATATTTCATACTTTTAACTAGGCCGCTGGTTCATAACAATTTTATTCACAAATCTCTTCATTATTTGTTCCAAACGCTTTAGATTTTGTTTTGATATTTTTGAGATAAAATACAGCAGAATTATGAAATCAACTGTTAAAATTTATCAATGTCTAAATAACTAGGAATAAAATGAGAAATAGATCCCCTCCTTCATTTAATGAATGAAAATATTTTTTTTTCGTATCACATGTTCATGCTTGATTATTCACCTTTTCCAAACAGAATGTGTTACAAATAGATACACAAAAATTGCGACTTTACAAATAATGTCAAAACCGTTAAAAAACAGCATTAAAAAAAATTTTGCATTTTTAGAACAATTTCGGAGCATTTTAGTTAACACTTAATACACAACAAGTATATTTTATAGCTCAATCTGATGATTCTGATTGTGATTCCCATGTTACAAGGATTTTTCGCAAAATAACCAGGGGTATTGAATTTCATTTTAAAAAATTATTTTTCAGAGTTCATCAGTTTTGAGCTATAAAAGGAGCTCTTACCAATATACCACTGACACAATAGTCCATATGTGCAACATCTGGTAATTGCGCAAAAATATGCTGAAAAATTGTATCTCCAGAACCTAATTTAATCTTCAATTTTTCTTGAAATAAACTGGTGTTTTTTAAACTATGACTTGCAACTCTGTCTTGACGAGTTTTTATTCTTTGAAAATCATTGAAATAAAAAAAAGAAATTTATTCTGGAAATAAAGTGGGATGGTGAATGGAATAATAAAATAGAATAAAGTAATGAAAAATTCGACATAAAACCTTCTCTTTAGAGTGCAATGAGTTGATTTCACCATTTACTCTCTCTCTCTCTCTCTCTCTCTCTTCTTACATTTAATTTCAAATTGTAGGAGAATCCTCCAACAATCATAAACCCCTTAAAGAAACTGTCTTTGCATTGACAGAACTGGTTTTGCTCTTCGTGTGTGTGTGTGTTCTCTAATAGATAAACCTATTTTGTTGCATTCGTTTAGGTAAACCCATGCTTCGTCGAGAATCACTATGCAATTTCCTTTATCTTCCGTTCAATAATTTCTATACGGTGTTCTATAAACTATTCTGCACTGAGCCAGAAGTCTCGACAAAACCTGGTGGGCATTATGTTTCCTGGTTTTAAGGAGTAAATCTGAATTATTTTAAATATATCTGTAGCATCTTAAGTACAACATCTGTTAAGTACATCTGTGCATCTTAAGTGCAATAATAGATAGACTTTGCAATTAATTTCTGGCATAATCAGTACACTTTTTACCAAAGATTTTATCTCAAAATATTTGATGCAGAAATATTTTTTTCAGATATTCATTAATAGTCTGCTTACCACATAGAAGCAGTAATTGACATATTTTTCCTTTCGGATTAATTTCAAACTTGCACTTAAAAATTTAAATACATTGCATTTCACAACTTTTAAAAATTATTGAATAGGAATATTTCTTTCCGGAAGAGCGAAAACATATCTGTTAAACCATAGCTTGTTTACTTTCAATATTATATATATAGCAGGCTATATATGAGCTGTTTATTTTGAAAGTGGGGCAAGCTCATTTTTGAAAAAAAATGGAGATAATGGTAGTTATAGATAAAACTTGTTATAATCTTTTTATGAGTAAAAAATTTATAGTAAAAAAAATTTAGATTCTAGTATTTTGGAGATGGAAGTTTTAGCTCTTAACAGTATTAAAAATATGTTTATTTTGAAAGTGGTGAAAGTCCATCTTAGATTGAAATTATATTTGACCGAATATATTACGGCAAAATTTAGCTCCGGTTGCTCTATGGTGAAGGAAATGTGGCCGTTTGACATCATGTCTGAAATTTAGGGTGTTTCTATTTATCTATTTTTGATATTGAAAATCGGTGGTTGTACAGTATTTTATAAATAATGAAAAGTATATCTTAATTTTGTGTGTTGATAATAATGTTTGCTTCCATCACCGATTATTCAGTCCAGTGACAACGAAATAAATATCATTGATCCCAAATTTTTATTGTTAGGACATTCATTTCTACCGAACGACAGTGATTTTGGTGTGGAACTATCCAGTAACTATTCAATTCAGAAACCAGTTCCTTGCATATTCCCCAAGATTACTATAAAGTAATAAAAAACTGTTGAAAATATAATAAATTTTTAGTACATGAAATTAAACGTGGAAATTTATTTTCAACCCAACCTCTAGAAAAAGAGGTTTTAAAAAGAAAAATACCGATGGAGATACGCGAATTGATTACTATATGCCGGATCAGATTTACAAGAGATGCACCTAAAAAATGTTCAACAAAACTTCGAAAGAACGAGATTTTGAATTTAAAGTTATCTATTTGCCAACACAACGAGGAAGGTTGATAATTCCAAGTAATTTCAGAAATATAAAATTATCTTTTATGCAAGTAAAAAAGAAGATTTATAACATCTGAAAAATACAAGGATATGATGAATTTATTACCATGTATATATATCCCGTTCATCAGGATTTTTTCAAAATGTTAAATTTTGAATAAAATTCAAATTGATTATACCTACGTATGAACTGAAATATATAATTTCATTGAAATTCTTAATAAAACTGAATTGTTTGTTGATATGTTATATTTTCTACTAGAATATTCTTCGTTTAGTTTCACTTTTTATCAAATGAATAAATATTTACAAAAATTTGAATAGTATTTTGTCTTTATTCTTAAAAAAAGGCTGATACAACTGAAATATTATTTCCCAATTAAATGAATGATTACAATAATTCTTTAATTTTGAAAGTGAGGCAAGTTTATTTAGTTATAATGGAATTCTTATTTTTTAGTCAGCACTGTAAACTCTATTGGATTACAAACTTACATTATCTGGTACCACAAAATACAAAAAATATATATATTAATACTTACCAATATTTTTAAATTTATTGAAATGCAAACCTTTAAATATCTCGCAATAACAAAAAATGGACATGCCCCATTTTCAAAATAAACTGCTCAATTTTGAAAGTAAAGCAAGTCAATTTAGTTATAATGGAACGCTTATTTTTTTAGTCAGCATTGTAAACACTATTGGATTATAAACTAACATTATCTGGTTTCACAAAATACAAAAAAAATCTATCTATTAATATTTACCAATATTTTTAAATTTATTGAAACTCAAACCTTTAAATATCTCGCAATAACAAAAAGATGGATTTACCCCATTTTCAAAATAAACGGGTCTTATATAAACATATATAGCTTGTTTACTTGAAATAAGAATAAATTCATAAATATCATACGGTATCTTTCATTTCAAATAATATATTTCCAGAAATTTTCAATACGAAATATTTTCATTTTTACTTCATAATCTAAATTATTCAAAAAAACTTAGGTACCGTCCATTTCCAAACGCAAAAATATTTAAATAACTAATTATATCTAATATTTCAGTCGGTAAATACACAAATTAAAGAATTTTCAATATCCGATTTTTTTTAATTAATGATAACAAGATATTTGTTTAAAATATTCTTGATGATTTAAACAAATTTCCACCTATCTACGATCGAAACTCATTGATTGCGAAGCTTTAAATGTCATTAAAGCTTGCCAATATTTGTCTCGAACAAGCATTATTCAATAATTATTTTTGGTATCTGTGGGGAGGAAAATCCAAATAATACCATTAAATTTTTTTAAAAAATTACGAGATAGAATACGGTTGTTTGAGAAAGAATTGCTATTCTTAAATCCTCAATAGAATGAGCAAAATCATCATGCTTCTGTTATACACAGCGATAAAATGAATGAAACGATTCATGGAAGCTCTTGATCAGGAACACTTACTTTGCACTGGTCAAAATATGCCTAGTATAAATATGAATAGAAAGATTTGATTTTGGATTATTTCCAAATTAGAAATAGCATAAATGATCCTCGTTTCATAGATTCCATTAAAGAGCGCAAAATGTTTGTAATCATTGATACATGTGTTTAATGCTTGTACTTGATGCGTGATTTGTATTTATGGACAATGCTTAATTTGTATTTATAAAATCTCCCTTGACCGACATCTGGATATCTTAATAACGCCGTAGGTGACCAATAAATTAGATTGATATATAAGCTATTATTCAGCGCTACCGGTCACCCTGTCTATTTCACTTTATAAAGTGATAGATGATGTTCTTTATGTTGTTAAGATTTGAAAGAAACAAAAAAATATGTTCATTTGTAGAAAAATTATTCATTAGCGACGTGACGGTCGGGAAAAATTATTCATTCCGTCAGACCTCGTTGAAAAATGAAATCAAAATACAAATTATGTTTATAAGTCTTGGCAGAATTAGCCTGGAATCCAACAGTTACATTCAAACAATTTATATACGATTTAGTGGCAAACAATCTATTAATAAACGCTTGGCTGAGACCTATTTAACTAGTAAACAGTTAACTTAACTTTAGAGTCCTTGTTAAAGGAAAGTATTTTTTTTTTTTGGCACAATCGTTTGAATAGATCTTTATTAGTGCCTTCGATTTTTTTCAAGAAAGATTTCACCAGATCATAAGGGATCGTTAAAGATCAGATTTTACCAGATCATCGGGGACCAAAACCAAAACAGAGCAAATTTGGTATTCATAAAGCCTGAATTACTATTCGGATGAGATAAAGGGTCATTCAAAAATGTCGATTAAAAATGGCTTTCTAAGTGGAACCAGATATCTTTGCCTTTTGCTTGATTCTTCTCAACCACTTTTTAATTAATCCACTACAGATTTATAGGAGTGTTACACTATCTTCCAATTAAAATGTATTTTTTAAATGTATTAAGGAAATGATTATTCTAAAGCCTACATCCTAATTTTCAGTGAGCATCTGAACAAAGTAACTAATATCTGATAAACAAGATCAGATTAGGAAAGAAAAATTATAAATTGGTTTTTAGTACATGAAATAATTTTTTAACTAATTTTATGCCCATCATCAAATTGTGTATTTATTCGTGTTTGAAATGGTTGTTTCAATTCCCTATAAACTCACTAATCAGAATTGAAATTAACAGATGAGTCAATAGTTAGATTATACCGAAAATTTTACAAAAGGCTGAAATTCAGACTGCTTTTGATTTAAATATGAAATTTCTATGCAATTATAATTTGCTTGAGTTCTATTTTTGGTCTACACTAAATCTACGATTTTAACAATTAAGTGGCATGAATTGATTCTTAATACATATTGTGGATATATAAAAAGGTATTCAAAACGTATTGAAAATATTTAAATCCTTGGTGCACATCTATTTTGAATGTTTTGTAGCATAATAATTCAAATATTTGTATCAGTCACCTATTTCTCATTAAAAAAATAATCTAATTAATATTTTGCTGTATCAAATATTATACGCGAGATTAAAATCTAAATTTGTTAAAGAACAAAAACATCCACTCTTATAAAATCCAATAATTAATCCTTTACAAACTGCATTTTGGCAATGACTTAAAACTTAATCTAATTATGCCCAAGGGAGAAAAAACTTTAAAAAAAATTTAAAAAAATAGAATCATGTTTTTAAACTTAAGCATATAAGAGTTTTTTTTTATCTACCTGAAGTGCAGTCAAAGCTTAATTAAAAACACTTTTCTACACTATTATTTCAATTAAATTAAGAGTCCAAAATCCCCTTGAGGTATTTTATTGCAGAAATTTTAGGATATTCTTTAACGAGCTTACTATTAAGCACAATTCTGCATGCAACAGTTTTAATTACGTGCAGTTTTAAGCAAACATATCTAAATAAAGAAAATATACTTCAATAAATTTTTTCAATCAATAAAAATTTTTATTATCGGTTATTAATTGCATCTTAATTTTCTCAATCTTAACGTCTCAGCGTTAATTTAGTTCAAGTATAACTCCCCTGCTAGTTCAGACTTCAGAAAATTAGCTTAAAATATTTTAAGAAATTTACAAATGGACTTTTAGATAAATGCATTTTATGTTAAATATTCAACTCTTTGGAATGGTTGTTTTTTCCTTACTTCAGAATCATACATAAATCAACAATAGAAAGGGAATAAAATTCAGATTAATTTAGTCAATATCTTAACACACGAAAGGCAAGCAAAATAAATCAATTTTTCATATGAAACTTATAAAATGCTGAAACTAAGAATTTCTTTGCACTTCCTTATTCATCCGAAACGGGTTGTTAAATAGGTTTCAGAAGTTCATAATATTATACATTATATTAATCTGCATTTCGATGCATTTTTTTTAAAAACAAATCTCTTTTTTAAGGAAAAATTGTTGAAGTAAAATTTTGAAAGAAAATTTGCGTAAAAATCGGAATTACTGAAGAAACGGGAAGAAACAAAATCTAAATTATCCCTAATCACCTTTCAAAATCTCACAGTTCATTCATTATCAAAATACAATTGGAAAATGGATTAAATATGAGTTGAAACCAAAATGCAAATGTTATATGCTCTTCTAATCAAATTCAATTTGAACATTTAATAGTAAAATCTATATTTTAATCTTAATACAAAATTTGATAAAATGTATAGAACATCCATAAAGCTCTGTGAATTTGTGTTAGTTAGCTTAGAAAAATTCTGAACATAGTTTGCATGACCAAGTGTTAAAGAGAACTAATGTTTCCACCACCAGAAAGATATTTCCTTATTAAATACTTTAAAAAAATGTTCGAAACTTTATATATTCAGATAATACAAATTTTTAAAAATTCATGAAATGCACAAATTCCAAATATTTATGATATATGACAAACTATTACATAAAATCAAAACTATTACATACTATTACATACTATCAAACTATTACATACTATCAAACTATTACATACTATCAAAAATAACTTACAAATTCAGGCTTGTAAATAAATAGTGTTGATTTAAGAACCTCTTGCTATGATACTTAGTACAGTATGATGGTAATAACCTTAATATACTATGATATAAAGTAATAGCATCAACCTTAAAGTGCATGACTTTTTATTTTTTATAATATCTATAAATATGTTTTGAAAAGCTACATGCAATTCAGAAAAATTATTCAAAAAAATTTGTAATTATTTTTTTGAAATTAAAAAAAATTAACGCGTCAAATGGCTACATAATATATTAAACAATATCGAAATGATTCAAATCACTTTATAACAATACTGCAATAAAAATAAAGGTCCCTTTTTGCCAATATATTTTTACAATACAAAAAAAATTATTTTGATTCTATTTTTAATCGTAGAACAATTTATACAACAACCATCTTAATATTTTTCCAGGTTTCCAGTTTAAATCTAATTCTAGTACCACTATTACCATATATCAGCCTTTTCAACAGATGTTTATCAAAAAGTAAAAAAAGAATGTCCAAACTCTCATTCTTGCCTGTTGGAACAGTCATGTGCAACGTATTTGGAAATAAAAACGCGTAACCTAATGGCTACTCGAAGCATAGTAAAGTTAAATATATGTATGCTTTTCTTATATATAATATTATAGTATTTTATAATATTATATTTTATATAATTATATATTTTATAATATTTTATAGTACAATATTATAATATTATAGTATTTTCTTTATTTGAAGAAGAATTTGCATGTAAAAATTTCGAATGATATCCCATTCAAAAGATAATTTTAAACCTAGTGTAAGTATCTATTCTTGATTAAGTAATGCATCTTGCGCATTTAAGACTGTAAGTAATGCATTTTGCGCATTTAAGACTGTAAGTAATGCATTTAAGACTGATTGATGTTCCAAATCAATTAAACAATTCAACTTTATTTTTGTATATACACTTACAAATGAATTTTCATCAAAAATTCAGTATCTCGCCTAAAAGACATTTTAAATAAAATAGAGAAAATATGTGTATGCATCACGATGTAAAACGCCATCCCTTCTCATAATGGCTTATGAAAACTCTTGGAATTAAGAAATTTAAATTTATAGAACGTTTTTTTTTCTAACATACCACATTTTCGCATACTTAATAATATTACGGAAAATGTATATCCATCAGTAGATTATTCAGAGAACGACACAATAAACTCAGTAATAGATAATTACACTTTATTATATCCGAAGCACTAATAAAAAAAGTACAAACAAGTTATATCAAATAATTGAATTTGCAAATGGCTCTTATTAAAGTCTGCTTTTAGGAAAGAAAATTTTGACAGACGATTTTTATCTGTGATTAATATTTGTTACAGCTAATGTAAGGTAGTACCGTGGAAAATGAGAGAGGTAGCAGTGGGCATCAAAATGATGAAAAAGTCTAAAAAAGTTCATAGAGCCAATTCAGTACTTTAAGAAGATAAACACATTCCCACATAAAATAGTCATAATTCAATATCTGTCATTTCAATTACATACAATCTATACCATCTCCCAAAAAGCGAAAAAAAATAACATCTTCTGGCAAGTATTGAATTACAAAAAAGATTGTTTCTTCAGGAATTATGATTTAAGTATATTTCCTAGTATTATTTTATTGTATCTTTTAATCTTTAATACCTGTTACATTCAAAGCTGTTTCAGGGCGCAGTCGAATTATACACTTTGTACAATGTACTTTATTGTACTTTGACAGGAAAAATATTAATAATCAATTTTATTTTTGAATTGTACTGTTGGTTATTCAAAATTACTCACTGTATATGCTCCTGAAAATCTGACAGAATAAGAGAATAATGTAATAAATTGGATTGTCGTTCTCAAATAAAATACTATTAGTCAGACAGAAGAAATTTGTATGGAAACATTATAAATATTAAAAAATAAGTATATAAAATGAATTATCTATTGTGAATATGGTTTAATTGAATCATAAATAAACTTTTAAAAAATGTAAATTTAAAGTCATATTTATTTATTTTTAATTTTGTTCAAATATGTCTGACGCAGATTTTCAACTTTGTCCCAAAAGACATAAAAAATACATTAAAAAATTATATTTAATATCTCTGACGTTAATATGAAGATTAAGAAAGTAAAACTGCAGAAATATGTACGTTAGATGATAGATTATTCAAATAATTTCTTTTTTAATAAATCTATTTTATTTTGGAAATTGATTCTAATGATAAAGATAATTCACGCAATAAATAGAGCAAGTGTGTGGCTATTAAAACTTTGGTATCTATCACAATTTTAATTTTAAAAGCATTTTCTTGGGTAATTAAAAACATAAATTTATTCATCAAAAATTTAATTAAAGGCAAACACAACTAATATTCCTCGCAGATGATAATAAATACGGTTAGTAACAAATATAAAAAGAACAGCACTCTGTCTGAAGGAGATAATTACATTTATTTTTCTCGAAATTCCAAATTTGTATCATTGATGAAAAAACCGGTAACTTAAGATTTTCACTTGTAAATATTTGTATTTAAAATTTCGTACCGAAATCAGTGCATATTTTCATCCATACTAGAATTAGAAAACGTACGCCGTAGATAGAGCATCAAATATGCTTTTATATCACTTAATTGAGAACAGTTGCTGTATTAGGTTTTTCAGCCAATTACAAAGATATCATAAATATATCGGCTGGTGTTTTTTTTATGAATATTGGAAAGGAAATTGTAAGAATTCTTCTGTAAATAATCTTAGTTTCGAATTATCTAAGAAACCCAGACATAGTTTTACCTAGGGAACTCATCTTTTCCGACTACAGTGACATAATTTATTTTTCAAGTTCAATGCTATTTTCCCAGGCATATTGCCTCTTATTATAGCTTTTATGTGTTCAAGGGAAAATGTTACATATTTTTTGCACATTATTCGTTCATAAAAATGCTAAAACGATAATGCACAAAGTTGGTTTATCTTTATTCTAGATAAAAAGTTTTTTCCATCCTTATGTACAATATTTGAAGGATAAAAACATTTTAATGCATTTTCTGAGAAAAGCCAATTTTATTTGTATTATGGAAAAAAAATTGCATTTCCAATGTAAATATATTATTTTTGAGCTCTGAAAGCACTTTATTTCCTTAACAATAAAGCTACTATCTCTCGATTTCTTTTATTTCTGTTGAGAAATAAAATTTCCGCCTGAATAAAAGAGAATAAATATTTATGATCTTTACAAACTTTGCACTTTTAAAACTGTTTTATTCATTCTCTTTTATTTATTTATATTCTTTATCTAAACATACATTAAACCCCATGACATAAGTATTGATAAAGAATAGCAGAGTTTTTGAAATTCTACAAATGGTTTTGAAATCCTATCCTAATTTCGAGGTGTCTAACTTAAAAAGAGAAATTTTGAGACTTGCATAAATATGGATATATGTTTGAACAAATGAATAACAAATTTTCATTGAGTCAAAGCAAAGTCATCAAAATAAAAAATTGTTATTGTAAAAATATTTTTTTAAATCTTATTTCCAACACTATAAAATATTTGTTAATAGCATTTGTTGGCGATCTGGTTAGTAGGGAATGTTGGATATGTTTACTTTCCATTAAATCTATTATGCATAACGCATTGTTTATCGTTTCCTCAACAAAAATTTTATTTTCTCTTATACGAATTACAGAGAAACTATTGTAATCGAGAAAAATCCACATGCCAGATGTTCACGAATTTCCAAGTTTCAGACTTTCTTGAATCCGAAAAGAATATTATGCTATTATGTCTGTCAGTGAACACTTTGAGGTAGCCATTTGAAATCTGGCAGAGTTACGACCGAATTTGTGGATTCCTATCAAGTTGTCAAAGAAATTAATTCGCAGGTATTCTGTTTGTTTGGTTTGAAGCGGTTTGGGATGAGCGAGGATAGTATCTAGGACCTTGTGGTTCGCAGCCGAGTAACATAACCACAATACAAAAGCGATTGCCCGTGTAGCGTAGCTGTTATCTGGCTTATAAGCCTTTCACCACAGGTTGCTCGAGTACAAATGAACGTAAAAACTACGTTGATAAATTTTCATTCAAAAATGTAACACTTAAAGTACAGATTCTTATTGCCAGTGTCCTAGCATAGGAATAGCACGTCTTCTCTGTGATCTGGGCGACCCGGGTGCGAGTTCCAGTTCGGGCATTGTTGTTCTTCTGTGTTCTATCTGTGAGGCGTGTGAATGTGTCCCCCCTGTAAAAAGGGGTTGTGCAAGCGAATGTGACGCATGAAGTAGCTAAGTCGTACTGTTGGCCATAGTTGGCGATAATGAAAAAACAAGAGACGCTCTCGCGGCTTAAATAGCTGAGAGATAATTATAAGCGGGCATATAAAGTGCCGTAAGTCACAACAATAACATAAATTCTTATTAAATTCGGAATCAAATATATTCAAGCAGTTGATTGGCTGTTGGTCTGTGCTTTTGCATGAAAAAAAACGCAATAACGCATAAATGTAACGACTTAAATCCGTTTTGATATGCTCTGTTATGATTGCAATGGCAGTTCTCTTTCAGATTTTGGCATCAATCGATTGGCAAAAAGTTGTACAAAATACATATTCCGACGATAAATTCAGTAAAAAAACCAAATTCACCAATGCCATGCAACGAATTCAAGTCTTTATCCAATGTCCATAATTGTGCACAGGGGGAGAGTGATAAAAAATTTATTGCAGAATATACATTAAGTGTTGGAGAGATCATTCATTCCTGATGGTTAAAAATGAAACTGCGACTGGCATCAAAGTTGTGTTTTTTCAAATTCCTTTCATCTTTTTAGTTATATTATACATGGATCTTCTTTCAAAATAGAATCCCATGAAATCATATTATCATTAAAGAATTAAGTGTTTGAATAAACTATTTCGAATTTTACATTGTCTTTTGGGGGGATTAGTTCCACTTTATGATTCATCATTTAAACAGTGCAGATATTTAGAAAAATATTTTTTTCTCAACGCGCAACAAAAGAAGAAAATTGAATGATAATATTATATAAAAATATTATTTGTTAGAAATTGTTGTAATTCATAAAAACTTTGAACAGCAATTAAATTTCTGTCATTAAATAGTTAATTTTCTTTTTTTAAAAATGGTTTGAAAATCATTTTGGGTTTATATTATTGCTGTAAGTAATGGTGGAAACGCCGAAATCTAGTTTAATTTTTAATTAATTAAAACTCTAATTAAGGTTTTAAAAATCATTACGAGGTGCACAGATGCTCATTTTCATTCTCCAAAGTATATATTTATTGCTTTTTATGTTTGTAAATCAAATAGTCTGGCGTATACAGCGAAAAGACACATGCATACGCATTCTACTTTATTACTAATAGAGATTTAATGTAGTTTTGGGTCATTGTTTGGAAAGATATTAAAATATCTCAGTATCCAAACACGTGCAGTAATAACATGGAAAGTGTAAAATATTTTTAAATGCGTCATAATTTAAAAATCAGGATTTTTTCTCATAAGTGCATAAATGTGAAGTTACTTTTCGTTTTCTTATTTCTTTTGAGTATCATTTATTATTTTTAAACTTATTTTTACAAAAATTACATTGAAAACAAATGTATGATTTTCTCATTTAGACTTACCGTGTATTTTAAGAAAATACATTCAAAGGTGCACATATTCTTCTATATGTACAGAACTAAAAATTGGACTAATTGACCGATCACACATTTTGAAAATATAGATTTTCTTCAACCATTTTTTGAAGAAAAATGTAAAGGGATGTTTCTGTCTAATTCTACAAACTTACGACATAAAAAAATTGTGTCATAAAGTTAATATTATTCTGTTTAATAAATATAAAACTGCCTTCAAACGCTAGTAGATTTTTTAAAAGTTTTATGATTTGGAAATAAGAATTTGAATAAAATTTGTCGGAACTTTGTATAATTTAATTGGTTCAATTGTTTTTTTCGAACAGATAAGATTGCTGAATATTAGATTACTATGGAAATTGATGATATTCAAGAAAAGCAGTTTCAATAATTCTTACTCCTTTACAAAGATAAACTAGACAAAGAACAATACATTGGCTCAGCAGAAAACCAGTTTCCTTAAACTTTCCAGCAAATATTCATTTGGATTTTAGCCAGGTAGTCAGCTAGCCTCTTCGTATGCACGATACCTTTTTTAATATGCCATTCTTTTAAAAGGCAAAGTCTCAAGTGTCCGATAATCTGACGTAATTTATCGCAGAAAATACAAGAGCATCGTCTCTTTACCTTCTATTTGTTAAACTGCCCTTCCAGATGGAATTCAAGTCCCTATTCCATCAATATATACTCCTGTCCAAAACATCAGTTTATCACCTTAATTTTGGCTGCTTTTTTTTCAAATTCTTATTCAATACAAGTAATCAAGATAAATCAATTGCATTAATAATATTACATTAATAATAATATAGTATTTAAAAAATAAGAAGTTAAAAATAAAATAGTTTTAAGTACAATGATGATAGAAATAGTTGCGATATATATTATTATGTTCTGTTCCTGCTGCAAAGATCCGTTAAATATTGAAAAAATTACGTGAGTGTATTTATGATTTAATTTTAGCTTTCCTTTAAATATAAGTATTTGTCAGATCACTTGATTCACATCATTGCAACTAAAATTAGTTAGCTTTTTGCATAAATTTAATTATAAACTATTTGAATCAAATGCCGTTTATATTTTTACACATGCAGATTGTGATTTTCTGAAGAACTTCACGAAGCGTTCCAAATGAGGACATAAGACATACAAAACTGCTTTACAATGGTCATAAAAATAATATCATTCTTAGAAGAATACTTTTCTTCATTTCAGTAATCTCATTTATAAAAGTAGGTTTTCAAGACTATAGACTGTAGGCACCAGATCACACAATATTCTTTTCAACTATTGTACAAGAGTCTTTTCTAATCGCACAATATCGCCTCAACCGTATTTTGAAACTGTCTGAGGTTTTTTTAATATCATTTTTATATTTAAATACAATAAAATAAATATAATATATTATGTAATAACAGTTGTCACATTTTCTTTACACCAAATCCATACTATTGTTATATGTCACGCAAACATTGATATAATACTGTTTGAGAGATTTTCTAAACATCTTATAATCTTTCTATATAAAATATTACCTTTTAAATAAATATTTTTGACGGATACATTTTATTATTTCTTGAATTATTTTCATGAATGATGTATGAAGCACATTTTCTAACAATAAATGAAAGATAATTATGATTAACATTTTTATTTTCGTGATTAATTAATCGTCAATAATCATACTTTCATATAAAAAAACCATTTTAAAAAGTTGGGACCTAATTGTTCCGATTCTGTAGTATTCAAAAAAAGAAAAGAAAAGAAAAAATTTCAAGATTAAAGGAATCTTTCACAGAAAATATTAGTTTTCAGTTTCTGTAATTGAAGAGACAGTAAGTACATATCCTATGTGCTTGTATATGACGGGAGAATAATGGAATGCCCCATTTCGAAGATAGTTAGACCTCAATCCTTACTGATGAGAAAAAATAACTGACATCACATAATTCAATGGCCTAATAAATTGTAATGAGCTACGTTATCGTTTAGTATTATCACTCTTTCAGCAGAGTTTAAAGAATTTATATTTTTGTGAAGAAAGAAAATCCTTATAGGCTAAAGCAATCGTATAATAGTTTTCACGATATTAGAAGAAAATCAGCTTCTCTGCTCTTTCTTCTTTTTTTTAAAGGATTAGAAGCATGACGATAAAAATTGGTGGAAGGAAATGCAAATAATGAGTCTTTCAACAAATTTCCACATGCTTAAATTAAATATAGTCAAATTCTGGTCATCAATAGCTTGGGAATTAGTCAAAAATATACATCATGCAGTTTATGACTACTAACCTACTAGTACTAGTATGACTATTAGAGCTTTTGTCCTAAACCTTAGTCATCCATTTATGGGAACCGTTTATCTTGAACTATTCGTAACTATATTAATCATAGATAAGGAAATGAGCCGCTGTGGTCTGGTTGTAAGGTTCGAGACCCAATTCCACCGAAGAAGCATCGTGTAAACGGGTCTGGTGCAAGTTAAATCCCTCGGGCCCAAACGTTATCCCGTTGGTATGGTGTGAAAGCTTAGAAAGGGGACAGGTGTCATTCTCGTCATCTGACCACGGCTCAGAATTACGAGGTCCGTCTCAAAATAGCCTAGTGTTGCTTTAGAAATGGGACTTTAATATATTTAAACTAAACATAGTTGGCAAAAGGTTTTTAATATTCTTCAAAGACTGCAACAGTTTTAACACAGGTTTACGGATTAAAGTGCAGCTGATGAAGGTATTCGATGCAAATAAGAGAGATTTATAAGAGCTGATGAATTTCGTGCCTTTTCTATATTTTAATCCTTTAACGATATATAACCGCTGTTCATTACCTCGTTTGGAAATGGCTCGGATAGTGTACGTTACTGTAAAAATCAGCAAGAAACAGATTGCAAAAGTCATTCAACAAAACATTAACATAAAACACTTTTTTCCAGTCGTTAAAAAAAAATAAAAAAAAACCTATTTTTTGATTATGATCAAAATCAAAGATCAAGTATCAAAATGCTACATTTGAAGCGATACTTCTGCAGTGATAGAGAAGGATACCGAGATAAGATCAACTCGAAATTTTCAGAATTAACACCTTAGACCATTTATTATTAATATTACTTAATTTTATTTAATTATGCTTTTATTGTTTCTTTTATTTCATTTTATTTATTTCTTCATTTGTTATTATTAAAAAAAGATAAGATTAATTATGTTGTATAATTAATGATAGCGTATAAAAAAGAAATTGTTCAAAGTAGAAATAAGGACAGAAATAAATATAAATTATATTGAAGTTTAACAAGTATTTCTAAGTAAATAGAATAAAAATTAGATCATAAATTTATGCTTGTCGTTATTATCTCGTATATTACCTTAATAATTCTGCATCGTCGTATATAATCTTAAATATTTCTGCATTCTGAAACAGTTTACTGCCTCTTGAAACAGTTAGATTTTTTATTATCTTTTAAGCATCATGAATCTATCAATTTAAAATAATAATAAAAAGTT
This sequence comes from Argiope aurantia, assembly GCA_026543865.1. Classification (NCBI taxonomy): domain Eukaryota; kingdom Metazoa; phylum Arthropoda; class Arachnida; order Araneae; family Araneidae; genus Argiope; species Argiope aurantia. The sequence continues at coordinate 34,960 of JAPMOR010003842.1, read as the reverse complement.
TTGGTTACCGAATCCTTTGTTTAAATGAACAAATTTGCGAATGATTATTTCATTGAATTAAATTAATTTTATGCTATTTGCATTCAATTTTGACAGTTAATTATTTTTTTTCTACTTAAATTGTAATTATTGTCCAAAAATTTGCGTTTTCTAAAAAACATTCATTTGCTTTAAAAGTTGTATATTGTATTGCTTCTATCTACAAAGTATTACTTTGAATTATGTTTAATTTTTTTATTGCTATCAATAAATAAACTGAATAAAACTTTTCTAGAAAGAACTCAATAATGAGAAGAGTGATTAGAAATAGCTTTCAACCTGTTTTATTTGACTTTTTTTTTTTTGCTGTTTCTTTGAATGATAGAACATTAGCCTCTAAGTTGAAATTAATGTATGTGCTGTTCTCAGTTTTACCAACCATTTGTTTTTATGTCGTAAACTAATGATTCTTGGAGTAATGATACTTTCAGGAGCGATAAAAAAAATTAATTGCATGTTTCTTTTTTCGTAAGAAATTTTTATTGATTTCCTTAGTTACATTTTCTTTTTATGAAAGTTTGGAATACATTTTCGTTATCAATTTCATGTGATAATTAATCACTTCTTTTAAATTTAAATTTTCTAAATCGTATCAAAGATTCTTTTAAGCAATTAAAGTAACTTTTACAAAAATAATTTTATACATCTTTCTTATTTTATAACTTATAATTTTTATTGTGGTATTTTAGTTTTTAATGTATTAAAAAAAAGAAAATTTATATTTATTTATTTTCTATTGTTTAATTTCCAATTTTCATTAATGATATTGAATATTTTGAAATATTTAAATCTACGATCTCTCAAATTCACGCCGGTTGTGCCACTATTACTGAACCAACCAATTAATTTAATAAAATTAGTTGCCAAATTGATAACAAAAATTTTCAAATCTTGTATTATCATATAGAATACGTGAGTGGTTTAAATGTCAAAAACTAGATATGCAAAGATATGCAAAGTACAAAATCAATTGCAATGCAATAGATATGCAAAGTTTTAAGTACAAAATCAATTGCATCTTTATAGACATAAACAAGTTAAATTAAATAAAAGTATATAAAAATGAAACCAAGTGGTTGTAGTAATTTGTTTGACACTCATTCTGATAATTTATTTTCTGGCTTTTATTTTTTATATAGGAAAATAACTTTTAAAACCAAACTATATAGACATAAAAATACATATTATATATTTAAAATTTAAAAACATTATTTTATTGTAAAAAGATGTACATTCCAACGAAAGATATCCAAATAGGCTTTATTTTTTGTACCTCATAAATTGAAATTAATTAAAATAGGTCCTCTGATTTAATATGTTATCCTTTAAAATATGTAAATCAAATGTAAGATGTGTCTTTATACTTTTTTTTCTATATCAACTCTCGTTTGTTTTCTGGATTTATTCTAGATGAATTTACTGAAAGTAAAATTTCAGGAATTTAACAAAAAAGTAATTGGTAAAAGTAAAAGTAATTGGTCATATGTGAGAGGAACGATTTAATAATTGCTTTAATACTTAAAACAATATAAAAAAATCATTTCATATACATTATCAAATTTACTCGATAATTATAGAAATCCATATATATACAAATCTTCATTAAAATATGAATATGAACTTGCATATCTTTCATTTTATGCTCATTTTTGAAGAGAACATAAAGAAATATAAATAATTTTGGTTAAAATAAATAATAATGGCTATAACGTAATCCAACAACCATTTTATTCCATTATTGAACTTCAGAGAATAAAAACATTATTGGTTATTTCATATATTTCGGTAATTTCGTTTTAAAATTGATTTCATCCATTCATTTTCTGTGATTTATAAACAAATGCCATTAAGATATTAAATATATTTAGAAGCAAATTAAATAGTCTGATTGCAAATCTTTTGAGCATAAATAAACAATTCTTGTATTTTTTTCAGAATCAACATGTTTTATCCAGCTTTGATGCTGGATGTAAAATACACCGCTCTTTTTAATGATGATCCAATTGCATATTTTGGAAAATGAAAGTGAAAGTGAAGCACGTTTCGGCAACCTAAAATTAAATTAAATGACACAGACATTTAAATCATGTAATTTGTCGCCATCGCGCCACTCCACTTAACTGGGCAGTTAAGTTAAAAAAGCAAAGTTATTATTATAACATCATTAAAAAATATCTATCCCAATTTCAAATAAAAACTTGCTTTCTTTATAGAACCATGCGTAGCAAATTAAACACAAGAAATTTATTTGAAATAAAACCCGATCATTATTAACGACAAAAAGGTTGGTCTCCGAAGGCCGTTGGCATAAAAAAAAAATTGCGATACTCTTCTTAATTGTCCAGATATACAAAAAAATTAATGATTTTTCATATCATAACAAAGTTTTTAGAAAATAAGATCCCTGAAAATGCGAGGGATGCTTTCATTATAAAAGGAAATCGCACTACATTAAATATGTATTACTGGGTGAATTTATGCAAGTTAAAACATTTCACTATATGTTCCTGTTGTAATTTGTAACATTTATAATTTATTTTCAAGGTGTTACAGTTAAAAAAAGTATATAAAGAAAAAGTATTCAAACATTCCGTAATTTCCATTTCTAAAACGTATTGCCAAAAATTTCGATACCATTATTTTGATGAATTTCTTGGTTTCAAAACTTCCTGTGCCCAAAAAACACATTTTTGAAAATTTGTTCGCCTCTCCGTCTGCCTATCTGTAAACAGGATAATAATGCAAAACGCTTTATAGCTAAACAGACAAAATTCGGCATACGATCTTTACATCAAATTTGGAGATTCCCTTCAAATTTTGAATGAAATCTATTTTCAGGAAGTCTGTTTGTTCGGTCTGAGAGCGAAATAATTATAAAATTTGGTACACAGATTTAGCATCATAAGTGTAAATACATAGCAAATTTATAACGCAATTCATCAAGAGATTGCACGTCTAATCAGTTTATACTTTCGCAGGCATCTAAACGCGACAACAGAGCAATGAAATGATTTAAATATATGAAATTTTGAATATGAGTTTATGACCATAATTGCAGTAATGTGCCAATTTTGAATTTAAGAGATTGATGGAAAAAAAGGCTTTCAAAATACACAATCGATTTTCTGATATTTTTATTAACATTATACCAGCAAGTAGGTTAAGGTGACCATTCGTACTGATTTTACCAGTACAGTACTGGTTTTCAGGGCATAAGTCCTGGTTAGTCATTAAACAAAACCAGTACACGAAAAGTACTGGTTTTAGATTAGAAAACATTAAAACAAAGAAAGTAATAAAATAGAAATAATAAAATTAGAACTGGCAACCCTGATAATTCCATGTGATATCGTTAAGTGTCGCATGAGCAGGACCGCCACGACGTCATACAAGCCAGTGGTAGTCTGATGTACTAACTACTGTTATGTACCTACCTTATTATTATCATGGTGGCAAAACGACGAAAGTGCGTATTTAATGATGATTTAAAATATTCATTTATTAAAGAAATATACATTTATTAAAGAAAGTAATAATATTGATCCTAGTGAAGTATATTGTGAAAAATGCAGAAATACGTTTTCTATTGCAAACCACATAAGAACAGTTAAACACAAACGAGCAGTGTCAGCAGCAATTGCAAGTTCAAGTATGACATCATATTTTAAGAAAAAAGAATTTGAAACTATCGAGAAGAAAATAGCTGCAGCTGAAGGTTTGTGGGCATATCATACAGTTATGCATAATCAATCTTTTCGATCAATGGACTGTACCTGTAAACTTATTAAGGCATGTTTCGATTCTAAATTCACATGCTCTAGGACCAAATGCGAAGCTATAATCACCGATGTACTTTTCCCTTATGCAAATCAAATATTGGCTGAAGATTTGAGAAACGCAAGTTTTATACCAGTGTATTCAGACGCCTCAAGTCACAAAGAAATTAAACTTATTCCTTTACTTGTCAGATATTTTTCATACAAGAATGGAATACAGGTAAAAATTATTAAAGTAAAGGATTTGCCAGGAGAAATGTCTGACAAAGTTACCGAATATATTGTAGAGGTCTTAAAAAAAACATAATTAAGAAAACAATATATTAGGGTTTTGTGCTGACAACACCAACACTAACTTTGTTGATAATATTATAAAAATAATATTTTAACCAAACTAAAAGCTACTTTGGATGGACGGGAGCTTGTGGGAATTGGTTGCTCAGCGCATATTTTAAACAATTCTATACAAACCGCGGCGGACTGCCTTCCAATTGATATACAAAGATTTACTCTTACTTTTATATTTATACTGTGAGCGTCAGTGAATTAAAAGAATTTTGTAATTTTGTAGACAGAATATAAAAAAACTTTTGGGTTACAGTGCTACGCGGTGGTTAGCATTACGACCAGCTATTGAGCGCGTTTTGGAAATATTTCCTGCATTAAAATCGTATTTTGCGTCTAATGAATAAACTCCAACAATTATTAAAAATTATTTTGAAAATCCTGAAACCGATTCTCGGCTTTTCTTTCCCCATAATGTGTTGCCAATGTTTCATAACACGGTTTTAAAGATAGAAGGACAAGATATTTCTATGTTGGAAACAAATGTCATTTATAAGGACCTTAAAACCAGAAGTGCTGACAGGATAGCAAGTGTGTTTCTGCCCCTGCAAGTTCGACAAAATTTAAAAACGAGTAGAAGAAAACGGCTTAGTTAAATCGAATATTTTCAAAGAAAAAGTGGTGGAATTTTACAGCACATGTTTTCAGTATCTGGAAGAATGGGAAGGTCCTTTTGAGGGAATCGAGAAGTTTAATTGGATTACATTAAACATGAAACCTACGCATCAAATGGTTCAAGTTTGCAGTGACTATTAATTGACTATTATCAAAAATAATTTAAATGCAACCTGTATGGAATTCTATGAAAATATACAGGAAAACAAAAATCTGTTAAAAGCCATTCATTCCTCAGAAAAATATAAAAAATAAACTAAATTAAATAACTCCTTATGTTTTATAATGTTATTATATTAGGTATGGCTTATCATGTTATGTTATGTTTATTACGTTTTATTTTTATATTGTAAAATCATATTTTAGTTTTCACATTTCTTGTGTTTAAATAAACGCAACATTTTTTGATATCTAAAAGTTTTTTTTATTTACTTAGGTATACAGGTTGGCCGTTGGGTGAATTTTTGATAAAAATTTATAAAATTTGGGCATGGCTGGTCAAAATTCATGTTGTTCTGGTTTCAGGTTAAAAAAAATGGGCACCTATTTAGTAGGTGCCAAGATCTTACTCTTAACTGACTCGGTTCCTTTGTAACTATTGTTTTCCAAAAACAAACGATTACTCATACCAAAACATTTAATAGAGAGATACGAGAAAGTTTAAGGTGGCCACTCCCTCTGGTTTTAATTTATTTTTTTTATTGTACATATATGAAAACAGGCAAGTGTATATATTTGCATTTTTAAACAAAACCAACGGAAAGATTTCTGAGTTACATTCTCACATACTTTCTAGTAAAGGCATTATTCCCTCTTCCACTTGGTAAAATGGTGAAACAAAATTAAAATCATGAAGGCTACGAATAATATGATTTTTATTCTTGTGTTCCCGCACATGAAAGTTTTGTGTTTCGTAGTATAAGGATTAAAACATATTTTGTAATTTGGATGAATCTTCGTTCACAGCCTAATTCCAAAATTTGACACAGAATTGCAAGTTTAAAAATAAGATCTCATATCAAATTTTATTTATTTAAATCACTGTGATTTTAATTATCGTGTTTGCATTCATAAGAATGTACAGATAGACAACATGGTGAATGATTTAATTCAAAACTTCATGCAATCCACATTTCTGATGCCTAAACCATGCATCAAATGTTACCTATCTAGATCCTTATGTTATGTACAGTTGTCTTCAGATAGATATATAATCTTCCTGCATAAGGATGCTGTTAAATCTGCATCGTCTGCAAATTGCTGTAATCGTCTGCAAATTGCTGTTGCAAATCTGCAAATTGCTGTAAAGATTACATCCCACATTTTATACATAAAATTCAAATTGCTTTTTAATAATCGTGTTCACAGACAGACAGACTTAATTTCAAAAATGTGTTTTTCGGATTCAGGAATGTCTGAAAAGTGAATTCTTTTTCAAAATCTTTAGAACAAGTTTTTTGAAAATTTCAAAACTTTCTCTTTGGATATTTGACAAAAAAGGATATAAAATTTATAAACTGTGAAAATGTCATTTTATCGTACATCTAAAACGAAACTGTTCACTATGATTTGTAAAAACCGATTACAGTATTTTTGTCATGTTATGAAGAGGGCGCATTATATGAAGGCCCATTAAATAAAGTTTAAATTTTAAAAAATCCTGTTAATAATATAAAAATTGCAATAATTAATTTTCAGTTAAAGTATATTCATTAAATGTATTTTAGAATTGTTTTTAATTGAATTTTTAAAAATTATTTTTGAATTGATTTTTAAGAATTTTTTTGAAAAGTTATTTTTAAATAACTGATTTTAAAACTTTTAATAGTTTTTGAAATAAACCTACAATAACAATATTTTGACCAAAGGAAAATTAAAAATGAAATCTGAGTAAAATTTTAAATGCGGTATTTAAATTCATTTAGTTTTTATTTTTTTACTACAAGAGTTTCAAATTAAAATGGAATATATATGTCTATAAATTACTGTTCTATATCAAATGTAAAGCCAGTATTTAATCGTATGATGTTATTTATTCATTAACATTATTTCTAAATATTTTTATTTAAATTTACTATTATAACAATATTCACTCATATTTCATATAATCACCATTCCACGCAATCAATTTTAAGTAATTAATATAGTTGAGATTTACGCTTTCTCTCAACATTTTGCTATCTTAATCGGTTATCCTCTTTTTTATTTTGCAAAAAAAATAATTTTACATGAATATCAGAAACTGAAACTGGTTTTTTAGTCAAGTATTAATTTTATTTCTGTTTTTTGAATTATTAATGTTTTGTAAAAATTGTTTCATTAATATCTAGTTATTTATCTAAATTAATATCCACTAACAAAATTTATGTTTAATTTTAATAATATTTTGTTCCTTTTATTCGTATGCAAATAAGATCGCCCGATCTGAAAAAAAATTCGAAAATCTTTGCGATTTCACTTTGTTTTTTGGGAATTATAGAATAGATATGGCTGATATTGCATTCACAGTGATTCTTTAATTATTAAATTTCAACTCTACTTTTTGACTCCTTCAAGTCTTTTACTTATTACTAATCATTAGCCCTTCTTAATAATAAAAAGGTTTTGTAATTATTAAATGTACCCATATTAATTTGATTTGAAGAGTTTAAATCTGAATTCTATACTAAGCATTGCCATTTGAAAATTAGAATTAATACGAATTCCAACAATAAAATGTTCCGTTATTTAAGCAAAAACTTCATATACCTTTAGAATCAGTTTTTTAATATGATTATAATTCTCCAATTTCATCAATGATGATTAAAAGCTGCGGCACGAGTGCTTTGAATATGTTTGATAGACTATTTAATATACAAAAAGGATAACTTTTATTGATATCCAAATCAAATGAACAAAATTTAACATTCTGTTAATTACGATTTGTTCTGTTGTTGTTTTTTGTGATTAATAATAATATCTAAAATGTATTATAAAAGATATAAAATAACATATTGAATATTTATAAAACAAACTTTCTCTGAGAATTTTTTTAAAATATATAATTTACTTGATTTAATATATAGATACAAGACGTTAGCAATAGATGATGTTCAAATTTTGTACTTTCTAAAATAATAACAAGAATAACTATCAAGTTGATTAGAATTGACTGGGATACTTGGTTTCATCTCATTAAAAGTTAATTTAACTAGCATTTATAAGAAAGAAGGAAATTCGATTTTTGTCATTTATTTTTTCTATTTAGAAGCATTTTTGGAATCCGACGTGGGATTTGAAGGGATTTAATTACGACATGAAAAATTACATAATTTCATGAAAAATAAGTATTTTTAAAACAAATTTTAATTATGGAATGAATGATGTGAAACATGTATTTCTCCTACATGAATGGATCTAGAAATTCAGTCAAGTTTTAATTTCAATTACTAGCAATTTTCATCGAATTACATTTCGGTGATGTTAACTATTTTTCTCTTTACTAACTATATTTATACTTCTTGCCTTTTTAAAATCCATTAATGAATAATTTGATAAACAAAATCCCAAGATATGGCAATATATTCAGTCAATTTTTAACATTATTGGTTCATTTAATATAATTTTTCTACCAATCGTTAGCTTTAAACCATCGCGTCTATACTAAAATTATTATTTTTTCAAGAAAATAATTTATTTTCAAGTCATTTAAATTAAGTTACATAACTGAATTAATTACTTTTTTATGGTAGAAAATATGGAAGTAGTATTTTAATTAATTATTTTTTATTTTTTTTAATAGTAAGAACAAGATATTTGCAAAACAATTTTGTTTAATAAAATGTTTCTACTGGCAATTATTTCTTTTCTAACATTTAAAAGCATATTAAGAAATAAATCTACTGTGTTATTGCCTACTGTGCTACTGTGTTATTTTTTAATAGTAAGAACAAGATATTTGCAAAACAATTTTGTTTAATAAAATGTTTCTACTGGCAATTATTTCTTTTCTAACATTTAAAAGCATATTACGAAATAAATCTACTGTGTTATTGCCTGTAGTATAAAATGAATTTGCTATAACTATGCTATAAAATTATCAGACAATAAAAAATATACTTTCAAAGAGTGACTGCACATGTATACCTAAGTATTATTTAATTTTCAAATTTTTACCACATGTTTTTCGGAAATTTCATAAATTTATATTAATTTAATTTTTTGTATCATCACTTAATATTTTCAGCGTCTTTACCTTAGCCCATAACCGAGTTTATTGGACGGTCACAAGTTCGAGACCCGATTCTACTGATTATATTCCATATAAGACAATTTGTTGCTGAAAAATAAGTTGGAAATGATGTTCTTCGTGTAATGTGATGTAAAATATAGCAAAAAGGAATTCAGATTACATATCATTTTAGTTTACAAAATCCATTTGAGATTAAACCTTTTACATTTTGAAATTCGAATACTTAATTAACCGAATCAAAATCAAACAATTTTTGCAATATTATCACCAACAGCAATAAAAATACCAGTATGGCATCTTATTTTATTTTATTTTTTTGGAATGATAGAAATAGAGTCTATTATAAAATTTGCAAAACTGAAAAATTTATTTATTGTATCCCGATTATATTTCTTCAAACATATTGAAGAAAGTATTATCATTTTAAATACCATCCTCTTAAAAAGGAATTGGAACTCAAATTAAAGGCCACAAAATGAAAGAAATGGAAGAAAAATACACTTAAAAATTAAATTTAATTGTGTTCTCTTTAATATTTACTTCATAAAAATATCTATATATCCACCAATAATTTAGAGTGGGAAGATATTGTATAACCGAGGAACAATTATCGGAAAGTTAAAATTTTTTATCCTTTTAATCATTATTTAATAATAAGACAAACAAAATTGTTTTGTACCTTGCCATTATTTCTGACTGATTTTGACCTCTTTTATTATGCTGATTTGAGATTATTGTTATGCTGATTTCAGAGTAGCTAAATTATAACATAATTTTAAAAAATGTTAAGTGACCTATTTCTAGAGCAGAAAAATAGCATGATTTTTAAAAAAAAGGAAAAAATATTAATATTTGTTATAATACCTATATTAGTACAATTAATCAAAGAGCAATATGATGCAATAGCTATTATGACTGTGATTCAAGGAATACTGAGAGAATTTTCTAGTAGTTCATATTCAGTTGAGAAGATTACAATGAAAGTTAATTTCCACATTTTTAATATTTTAAACCAAGAACTAATCCTTTCTAATTAATTCTGAAAAGAAAAGTTGCTTATTCCATCATTTTTTATCGAGATCGTTTTACAAAAACGTTCATATCCTAAATTTAATTATCACCAATAAGTACAACACATTCAATAAGTATTAGTAAACTCTATTACTTTAACACTGTAAAATAACCAACACAGATTAAAACTTGACAAATATTTAAACTTGGCGTGCACTTTCCATGCAAAGATCGTTGTATATTTTTATTAATTTGTAATACTGTGTACTAGCGACATTTATGTAATCCCTGCAAAGAGAAATTTATAGGGATTCTTAATTATTACTAAATGAATACCAGATCAATTATCCCCATCTTAACAATTAAATTAGCAACTCTTTGGTGGCGACTTTTGCGAATGTTTGGCAACAAAATTGAAGGCATGTGGAAAACCAAGTATCATGGCTCTATCTCTGTTAGAACCCGAGATCTGAGGAAACCTCTAGAAAATTCCATATTTTGCAGGAAGCCATAAAAGATTAGGGCTTTAACACACGGATAATCTCTCTTCTTGGAATGGTATTGCATCATAAGCTGGGGCATAGACCTCTGTGGTCCTGTTATTAAATAGAGACTTTCTATACATTCGCGTATTGTAAATTTCTGCTATTTTCTTCGTGGACACCTTCCTGCATTTTTGTGCAATAAAGCGCCGCTTGCCATTATTCACATTGTTGTAATAAATTAACCTCATTTTCCATAAGATGGTAGCCGTAGCAATAAATACGACATTCGATTCAAATAATCAATAAAAAGAAAGGAAATTTTATTTGCATGCAGCATCGAATTTAACCAGATAAAGAAGAGAAGAAGAATTTCCTATCTATAAAAATATTTAAAGAAATTTTCTTATATGTTTCTTGTGGAAAAGATTTTAATACTACCGAATAGTTTGCAGGAGAGTTTCAAAATTTTTATTTATCTCTCGCATAGTTTATGCTGCTTAAATACTTTAATTTTCTTCTTGTTGTATAGATGACTTTATTTCAAGATAATAATTCATTTTGTAGTCTTCACAATTGACTTTTATACCTGCATTAACCGCCAATAAATTCTTTCAGAGCTGTTCAAACTGTCTTTGAATCATTCCCTTTGAGGCATAAAATCCCCCAACGGCTCTTAAATCCTATCGATTTCAGACAAGAAAAAAAATTGCTGCTCAACCTCTTACTGTCAGATCTAAGAAATTTTGATAAATCTGTTGAGAGGCTTAGTTATTCTTCATTCAGGTGAATAGAAAGGAACAAGTTAATGGAACAAAAATGCTGAGTAGGAAGCAAGTGTTTGAATTATTTTGTAGATGGAGGTGTTAAAATTATAAAGAGACGGACAAGTCTTTTCAGTTCCGCAAATATAGAAAAGATGAATGATCATTTATTATAATCTGTTGCTGAAGTTATAAACATGACAGAAAGTGAGGTATTTATGTTTAGAAAATTTACTAATAAAATGAAAGCCATGAAATAATTACTTCAAAATGTAAGGGAAGAATAGAAAAAAAATTTTGTTGACTAATATTTCGTCTCTTCTTGATATATTGCAGTTCAAAACCTTTGCACCGTTGTATTACCAATTACAATACACTATTGTAGTTTTAGAATTTAGTTATCAAATATTCACTTAATTTATTAGTTGTGAGTCAGTATAAGAGAAGACCTTTGATACTAAATTTTCAAAAAACAATAGTGTAGGAATCCATAATAGTTATAATAATGAATTAAAATATATATCAAAAATAAGAATTAGAATAATAAAATTTTAAAGAAAATTACATCAATGCATTAAAATTATCATAAAAGTATGAAGCGTCAAATTGAGTAAGAGAAAAAAATTAAACCATAAATGAATTTTAGAAAGAAAGAAATTATTTATTTATGATAAAATATTACATTCAATAAAATTTCAAACATAACATGAGAAAAATTCCAGTTTACTTAAGGATGTTTAAGAAAAGTTCAAAGCATCGCGGGTTTTTTTTGTTTGTTTGTTTTTTAAGAACTACAGCTGTACTTCTATCAGAAACGGAGATCCAGCGTTTCTTCTAGAAATTTACATGCACTATTAAAAAAGTATATAAAAGCACAAGTACTAATGTCAATCACTCTAATGAATTCTGTTAGAAATGTTATCGACTTATAGAGAGTGCGCTAAGCTCTATTGTGCTATTGCTGTCATTTAAGTAACCATTTGGTATTTGTGTATATGATATGTACGTTTCACACACAGTACCTCCGTTTATATTTCGGCTGTGTTTTACTTATATTCCGTGTTCAATGAAAAGTCGTTATCAATTAACGATCCTATTGGACTTCTTGTTACTTCATCGCACTTTCCCATAATAATATTAATAAGTGAAATAAAATATTATAAAGTATCTGATTGTCACACTTAACCATAACTTAATGAACAATTCTATGTGATGTTACTTAAACATAAAAAAAATGTCATTGCTGTAAGTTTAAATAAATAAAAAAGTCTGAAAGCCCAATCAAATGATAAGGCTCACTCATCTTAATAAATATTCAAATTTTCTTGAAAGAATGGTTTCGGAATCTCAATCCAAAAATAATAAAATTTTGCATTTAATTCAGGAAGGTTCTAACTTCGCTACTTTTTTAATTCATTATTTCAAAACACACCAATTAATATACTGAGATGTTCTCATATTTAAAACAATACTAATCGCAGGCATCTGGGAGCTAAACCTTAATTTTCAATTCTTAAGCGTTATTAAGGATTGAGATAGAAATGCTTAAAAAGTAATAAACAGCACAAGAGTTAATCACATTTGAAATATAACTTTCTCACTTTCATTTATAAAATTTATGTACTTAAAATAATTAGGAAAAACCAAAGAAAAATTTCTTAGCCTCAATCATTGGCCGATTTCATCAGTTTTTATTTCAAATGAAAGATCATCCCCTAAATCAGTCATTAATAGCCATCTGTTCCACATTTATCTACATTTTTTAAATAAGTTTCAAAAAAAATTATTCCACTGTGTTTTTTCTGTTGAAAACGAAAACAGCAGTTTCTTAATTTCAACCACTGTAACATTTATTTTTATTTCATACTAGCTACCTCAGGCGACCAGCTGATTACCTTAGAATATTGATTATATTTTATTTCAGTTTAATCGGTCAGATGTAACTTAATGCCTATGATTCCTTCAAACTGTCAGATATTAAAACCGTGTTATTTTAATGATTTTACGTATAATCTGCTCCTTCTATACAACTTTTGTAATGAAGATCGCCCATCAAAGTACTATTAAAAAAAGTAAATGGGTGGTTTATCTGGCTTTTACATTTTGTGGTATTATAAATTCATATTTTTATTTGTCTTGTAAGCTAAATGAATGTCAAACAGAATCCTTCTTTTTTAGCTTTAAACAATGTAAGAAATATTTTAATGAAGCAATGAAAACGGTTAGAAATTCAGGACAGCGATGTAATTTATTGTTGGAAATTAGGTAAAATATGTATTTAAAAAAATTTCCAAATTTACGAAAAAATTCACAAATATTATTAAAAAGTTTTTTTAGTTTAAGAATTATATAAAAATCATTTTTGTACTATAATATTTTAGGAAGTTATCGAAGGAAAACGTCGAAATGCATCTTTGTTTTTAATTAATTTAAATTCTAATGAAAATTTTAAAAAGTCGTTCTGAGCTGCATATTCCCACCTTGTAAGGTGTATATGTGCCAAATTTGGTAGCTGTATGGAAGGACTATCTGAGCTGTAGAGAGTAAACAAACGTCACACACATGCACATTCATCTTTATTAGTAGTAGAGATATAAGTAGTGACACCTAGATGCGTCATAAGTAAATGCCTATCCCGTTAATGTTTCACAAGGGCATTTTAAACACATACAATTCAAGTCCTTGCGTTTTCAACAATTACATATAAGATATTATCACAATGAAGAGGTTATATCTTGACTTTTTGAAATATATATACGCGTAACACTTAATACAATACAAAGTCTCCATAGAGTGTTCTACCATTACTCAATTTCCGGGAGGATAAAGAACAATTTTCTTCTTTCTGCGGAATATGACCACAGTTGGAAAAATAACTATATCAGCCAGAATAATGATGAGATGATGAGGTGATAAAGCAAACAAAAAGGACAAAAAGGTATTATATTCATTCTGTTCTGGCCTTATTCAGGCCATTCGATTATTAACGTGTAAAAGAACAGACAAAATGATAAGGTATTTTATGATAGACAAAATGATAAGATATTTTGTGAAATTAAGTTTTCATTAAATATTGTTAATTCGAAATCCATTTGCATTATGAATAACTTTTCCTGTCAATATCAAGTATTTATTAATTGTTTCTAATCAAAGAAAAAATATTGTTGTTGTTGTTATTTAATGCATGGAAAATTGAAATTCTACATATAATCCATTAATCTGCAAAATCTTTTTTTTTTTTTTTGCCTTAGAAGATGAATTTTAGAACTCGTTATGCTTGTAAATGTGCAACTAAAATTTATTCCATTTTTTCAATATATTGTTTTTATATTAATTCCCGTTTTGGGTTCTTTTTTAAATTGCTTGAGAATATATATTAGCAATCTACAAACCAATTTGAATTAATAAACTTCAGCGTTAATTAAAAGAGAATGAGAGCAAATAAAGGCATAAAAATTTAATTTTTTCCATCTACAATACAGTGGCTTCTAAAGCAGGGTCTTAGGTTCGAGACTTGATTCCACGGAAGATCCACCATACAACCGGGATATGTACACTTTAAATCTATTAAAATCATAACTTACTCGCTAGGGTGAAGTAGAAGTTCTAAAAGAGGTAGCTGCCTAATATGTAGGATTTGTTATCTAATTACAGTAAAAATTATGTCTCAGGTACTTTCAAATACATCTAAATACAGCTAAGTTTTCTAAAAAAGGCTCAAATTTAAACTGAAAATTAATATTAGAGTGATAAATTCTATATAATATTTAAAAGATTCTGTATTTAATCATGCATGCTAATTAGGAAGATTATTAATGTTTTTTAAGCTTAAAATGCGATTAATTTTTTTTTGCACAAATTGCACTTTTTTTTTAAACTAAAAAAGAATATAGATGCATACATTGCATGAATTAACGAATTCTGATATATATTTTCTCTCAGTTCATTATAATTCATGTATACTCAATTTTTGATTATGCGGTTGAAATTAAACATTTTTTAGTTATTTATTTATCCAAAATTATAATATACTAGCCGCCTTTGGCCACCAGCCGGTTCGCCAATATTATCGCTCGCTACAATTTTCAATTAAATATTTTAAGTAACTGGTCTCTTAATAGATTCTCAAACAAAACAATTTTAATCTTCAAATTTTGATAGTCATACCAAACTTATACTGTTGTTTAGATCGTTTCGTTCAATTTACTCTATATATTTTGCTAATTTGTTGTCATTTCCGGTAAAACGTCAACTTTAATTTAAAGTGAAAATGATGAAATTCCAATTAATATAAAGATATTTTTGAATAAAACCAAGCGTTTTATTTTATTTATCATCTTTATTGCTATTTATTTATTACTATTATTATTGAATATGAGTATTGCAAACAGAATATCTCGGTATTTAAGTCTTATGTGAACTACAAAATATTTTTGATTATTTATGTAATATCTCAAAGAATAATTCAACAAAAATTTCTCAGATTTAGCATAAAATTCAGTTTTTAGTTTTGCTTTCAAAAGGATTGAAATGAAATCAATAATAATATTTTGTTCCAGCCTATAAATATATTTCAAAAATTATGAAATCTAAATTTAATGCAGTAAGGTATCACATTCTGAGAAATATTCTGGACACACCAAATTTTAAATAAATGAATGAATGTTTCTATTTTTCACGATCAACTAAGACTTATTTATGAAGTTTTGAATGTTAAAAATCTAGAAAAACTCAACATTTTCATATTCTTTGGCCAATTATTCTTAGAAACCTGCGCGCTGATTGGCGTATTTTTTTTTGAAACGATCGATGGAAAATCTAAAATTATCCTTTTTTTTTATTGAATAGTGATATTCAAATTTTCATAAATCAGCCAGTTTAAGTGATTGATTTAGTTGAATGGAAATTAACTCTTTTTATTTAAAATATTAGTGTTTCAAGAGCATTTTGTTATTCGTGATTTCGACAGCAGAAGCTTTATGTAAAATCAAAAATTCGTTATTTATTAGAGCATTTATTGAATTAAATTACATAAAATATAATCATTTTTCTATTTAAACCATTTTAGTAAATCTGTTGTGTTCGGGCGTCAACAAAAATAGAATGCAGACAAACTTATTATGAAACTAAATCTTATTACATTATAGATAATATTATCGAATTTACATCAACTTATTTTCATTCAAAATTCTAGCACCGTTTTTAAACAACAAATTAAAAGTTCCAAAAATATCACTGTTGCCAATCTGAATTTCACAACTATTTACAAAATAAAATTTATAATTATTAAAATAATCGTTTGCTACTTTTAAATAAAATATTTACGATTTATGTCGCAACAGATCTTTGTCTTACTACAGGTTTACAAATTAGCTGTGTGGCCATGATTTGAATGGATATCCTGTTCATATTAAACAAAACTTGCCTTAAAATAAAACTTATTTATTGGATTAATAATATATAGAGTGTAAAAGATCATAAAAGAATTTTTCTTGAATTTATTTTTTAGAAAAAATAATATTTCATATTTGTTTCATTTCCTACAGACACGTGACGAAAATTATATTTTTGCAGATTTCATTTCCAAAAAGATTTAATTTATTTTCAGTTAGAGCTTTAATCAATGTGATGGCAACACTTTGAAAAAAGCTATTTTTTTCTCCTGAATGCGAAACGTGCTTAATCCTCATTTTTATTTTTGACGAAAAAAATTATTGAAAAACATAGTTAAAATATTTATTTAAAAATTCATTAAAAATAGACATTTAATTTTAAGATTAAAACAGTAGTATCATTTAAAAGATAAATTTTTCATCTTTAACTTTATGTAAATATCTTTTTTGTGCGGTAATATTTTCGGAAGTTATAGCAGAAACACGTCAAAATTTCTCTTAATTTTTAAATAAATAAAATTCTAATTAAAAATTCGAAAAAATAACCCCCAGGTGCACATTCCCGGCCTCCAAGGTATACACGTGTCAAATTTGGTAGCTGTAGGTTGAATAGGTTGAATGGTCTGGCCTGTAGAGCGCCAACACACACACACACACACATTGAGCTTTATTATAAGTATAGATTACATCATCAAATTTGAAACACATTTATGTAACTGCCAAAGCAATAAGTCTTCTATTTTTGTGAATCATTTATTAGTATTAAACTAAAACAAATGCATTCTTCAGATTATTATCTCCAAATAGACGACCTAGTAAAATGTTATCTTACGTTTCTTTTCAATAAACTTTTATATTATTACGAATTGAACTCAAACAATTTTCAGCTTACAGTCGAAATTATGAAATCTAAAATTAATAAAGGATAAGAAATCAAAATTTTGAATCTTGAATATTACAGTTAATATCATTTCTATATTTTCTTTATCCAATTTTGATGAGGATTCATAAAAGATGTAAAAACTCAAACATAAATTATTGAGCTAACATTGATGCGACACTTAAAAATTCCTAATGTTTGATGGTTATGTTAAAATAATTAAATCCAAATGAAGACTATTCGTGAATTATTAATTCTAGATTACACAAAGAAAAAAACACATCTCTTTCCAAAACTTTATATTTACGTCACATCGATAATATAGAATGCAATATAATTTAAGAAAAACAGTAATTTAATTTGCCAAAAACAATTTTAAAATACATTAAAATCTTAAAACTAGTTTTAAAAATTTTGAACTTATCATTTTTCAGATTTATTATCTAAATTCTCTAATATAAATATTAATAATTCTTCAATGTTTTGCTTGTTAACTGCTTGAATGCTAAGAAAATATAAAAAAGAAAAAAGAAAAAATATATTCTTTAAAACTTTTTATATAATCTCTAAACAGCATGGAATGATTAGAAAACTATTTTAACAAATATTTTCATGCAAAATTTACTTTTGAAACAAATAAAGCAGAATGAATAAATATATCTTTATTTCTGTTTGTCTGAATCCTAAGAACACAAGAAATATCTAAAAAATAGTACAAAAATAAATATAGATTAGTGTAAGCTCCTTGAATATTTCTTAAAGTACTTTAGTGCATTTTTGGTGCTAAATGAAGAATATCTATCTAATCCTTGTTTGTTTTGCTTAAGTGCAGGTTTATTTTTCAAGAAACTAAATGAAATTCGATCTTTTTTCTTTCTTTCACCACTAAAAAAAATTTGTAAGACCATTTAATATGTTCTCATGTTAAAGTTATTTATATAAATATATTTTTTTAAATGTAATGTAGCAATTTATAATATTTTGTAACATCCCTTTTCAAGTCTTTATTGCTTTTAAACCTTTTCATGGCAATCATCATTAATCATTCGCGATCATAAATTTTTTTTTTTACTAGATGGAAGTCTAAAGAGAAGTAAAGGAGAAAAAAATATATATTTTGTTTCATTTCATACTCCCCCATATTTTATTAGAAGTATAATTTTTGTATAATTACTTGCTGTCAGCGCATGCAAGCGTAAATTTTTAATTGTATCATATTTTCTATACTTCACAGAACTGAAGATGAAATCTGGAATATTTTTTGAAGAAGCAAAACTCTAATAATGACCTAAATTCTTAATTTTGCAATTGAATGTAAAATAAATTTATTTCAAATTGAAAGCATTTATTGATTAATTAAAAATACTATTAAATTGCACAAGTTTAGAATATATTGCAAATTTCTTGATTGTACACTAATTTAAATAAATTGATATTTTTTGATGAAAATCATTAGGCTGGTGATTAGAAAAATATATACACACTTATCGTTTTTAAATAATTGCAAATTTATATTTTTCTCAATTCATTCCAAGCTTAATTTGAAAGTTCACCTAACTCTGACTGTCAATGTTATTTTTGTATCAATGCATGAACTTCTTCAGACGATATAAAGATATATGCGATTTATAGGTGATAATTTTTCTCTTTTCTCATCTTGACTTATATGATTTTTCTATTAATGGAAATATTTATAACTAAAAATAATAAATGATATAAACAAAAGAAAATCTAAATAAATAAAGTTATTGTTAATGTAGAACATCAACATTCTATAGAACGCATAAGCATTTTAAGACAAACAATGAAATATAGGAATTATTTTAATATATTATATATTAAGGCTCGATTTCACATATGAAAGCAGCGATATTCCAAAACGATATTTGCAACATTAGCAGTATCACTAAGACAAAATATAGACACAAAGACAAATAGAGATCAAATTTAATTTAGTAGCATTGAGGGAAAATAGACTGAGAAAGTTTAAATTTAGGATGAATTGTATCGCTATTAGTCTTCTCACGATTCTTTTTGAGACATTCGACAATTCACTGGACCCACTAGTTCTTTCTCACTAATATGTTAATGTTGTAGAGTTTCTATGATTTATTCATTCATACTCAAGACTAAAACCATCTTTTAAAAAGCTTTGTTTCAGTTAAGTAACTTTTAATCAAGATTGTTCATCATCCGATGTTTTAGAAACGGAAATTATATTTTACTCAGTAATATCTAAAAGGAAGACAAAATTGATAATTTTTTTGCTCGAATTATATATGAGAATTATGTTTACACCGGTTTTCCTCTCTAAGAATAATTACATTTATCTCAATGCTAATTGCATGGGACAACCAGGTTGTTGGACTAAAATTCTGGCTTTCTTATCTATTAAACAAATTATTCCATTTATTCTACTCCTTTCCCCATTTTTAGTCGACAAGACTGGAACAAGAAGAATCAATCAACAATAAATTATTCCACATTCAAATTAAAGGATATATACTACGAGATAAAAGCAGAAAGGAAAGGTCCAACCTCAGAATTAATGCTCAAAAAAATGTTATTTTTTCTAATCTTAAAATTGGCAAAAGAAAGTAATTATAAATTTTGGTTCGAACAATAAAATTAATTTATCATAAAAATAAAAACATTGTTGTGGGTTTTAAATCAAATTCAAAATTAAAAAATTATTAAAATTAGAGAATAATTACACTGTACTGAAATTGTTATCAAGGTATTATTTTTTAATTTAAGATATTATGGGATAAGAATTTCGAAAGATTAATTGAAAGGCCACCAAAATTTTGTTTAATTTTTAATCATCAGATATGTAAATTAACCATCAATACATCAATTTTGGGCTTTAAAAAATTGATAGCGACCTTCTTCAAGTCTTGAAAGGCATCTGTGCTACATTTCTTCCAGACAGAGCAAAAACTGTAGATTTTTATGAAGAAACATGCGAAAAGACATTCAACTGTGCAATGTGTGTGTTTTTGAGTATGGGAGAGAAAGAGAGATAGGAATCATCATACAAAAAGTAATCCTCAATTTAAATCAAATCTAAATCCTTAATTTTATATCTTTTGCAAAGATTCACAATTCCAGGGTTTATCTATTGAACAACAAACTAGGGTTTCCTGGTTTGTAGTTCAAAAGATGTCCTTGTGTTTGTGCTTCTTATATTTTCAAGGAGTTGGGGCTCCTTGTCATCATAAAAAAATTTCTGGCTCCTTACCTGTGCTGAATAATCCCGATCTCGACGTCATTTCCTTGTTATATTATCATCTCAATATAAAAACAGCTTTCCATCACCTGCCGTAGTCTCCAATGCCAGTTCCAGTGCTCAAAATTGCATTTTTGTGATTTATTAAAAAAGTGATTCATCAAAAAAGTGATTACTGTTTTTAAAAAAGAGCATCCATCAACTGACTCAACAAATGCAAGTCAAGATTTTTATTCTTTTTTTTATTTTATTTTAAATTGAATTTTCCAATTACAATACAATTGCAAATGATATTTTTATATTATTATTTAAAATATTGTGTTTTAAATTTTTTTTTCATATCTATTATTTAAAATTTATTCAGAAAATTATAATTTGGTGAATTTGAAATTTATTT
Organism: Argiope aurantia; assembly: GCA_026543865.1. NCBI lineage: Eukaryota > Metazoa > Arthropoda > Arachnida > Araneae > Araneidae > Argiope > Argiope aurantia. Next base: position 13,798 of record JAPMOR010003842.1, on the reverse strand, counting down.
ATATGCTATTAAAGTTAAGAAAATTAATTTACCCAAATAAATTAAATTCTCTTTAAATAAAAAAAATAAAAAATTAAAAGTCATGACACATTATATCAGAGAAAATTAGTTAATAATTCAGAGGAAAATTTGTTACACCTTTGTTTGTAATGAAACTATATTCTGGTATTTATTGTCTCAGATTGCTTTTTGTTTTAATATGGCTACAGACCTTGTAAACGAAAAAAGTAACATGCCAAGATTCTTATATACTTAATAATTAATGGCACTTGATAATTAGAATTATATAGTAAATGCCTCAGGGGAAATTTTTACACCTCTGACAGTCATTAAACTACCCTCTATTATCACTGTGTCCAAATACTTGTTTCCAAATATAATTATATATATTTTTTCAATTACTCAACAATATTTTTATTACATTTTTTTATTTCAAATCTTATAAGAATATTTTGAATCTTGTGTTTGTTACATTAATTAACAAGTGTTTTGTTTGAAATCTTTGAATTTTGCATTTATTACTTTTAGTTCCAAGTTTTTCATTTGATATTTTTGAATTTTGCAATTATTATTATCATTTCCAAATAATTTATTAGAAATACATAAAAGATCCCTGTGTTTCCCCTACTTAAAAAAATGTGCTTATTGGACATTTTACTACCCCTTCGCGCGGAGCTTGAGAATGTGTCGGCGTTTAGTCGATTGAGCAATTTTATAAAGCTTCTATTGAATTAATTAAGTAGAGAAGGTGGAATTTGATCACGAAATAAGAGAATATTTTAGAATGAAATTTTTATGGGCTAAATTAATTTAAAACCTTGGAAATTAATTAAATTGACATTAGAATTAAAATATCATCACAATTTTCCCCCCACCGCAAGCTGTGGAAGTGCCTTATAGTGGTGTTCAAGTAAGAAAAACTAAAATTTAAAGACATATTATAAGTGATACCAAAGTTTCCCTTACCTTCACATTATATAAACATTAATACAGAAATCCCATTCATCATATTACATAAGAAGCACAAAAAGACCTAGAAAAGATGTCTGTGTTTCCCTTACTAATAAACCAAATATAAAAGCCCGCCTCCGGAAAGACATGCTTGAGGAATGGCAAGGATATTGGAACAATGGTGTCACAGGCAGGAAAATTTTTAATATCCTGCCTTCAGTTAACTTTAATCCCACTAACTGTATCAGAGAGAATATTATTTTCTTCTCAGAACACGGCCATTTTCCTGCCTACAGCAAAAGGTTCAATCTGTCTGTGAGTGACCAGTGCAGTTGTAGTGGGATAGGCACCGCACTTCATTATGTTACGGAATGCATCCTTACAATCTCTTGGCATATGAAGAAACCATCACCAAGTCATGAACAGGAATGGCTGAAAAGAGTCACCAGCAACTTCCTTTCCAGGCAAAAATTCCACAGTTTAATCAAATTTATAAGTGAAAATAGAGACCTATTCTTGCCTCAATAGCTCTCAACATCAAGTCTCATACCAAAAAAGACTAAGGGAAAAAACAAGCACCGCAGTCTCCTGTCACACATTTCAATCAAACAAAAATTCTCTTCATTTCCATTTCTCAAATTATTTTCCATCTGATTTTTTTAACTGCATCCTGATCTACTATATCACAAAAAATAAGTGAACACAGATTATATGTATATTTTTACACATTTTATCTCTCAGCATTATATTTCTAAGTTTATTATAACAAATTATATTTCTAAGTTGAAAAAAAAATATTTAAACTGTCTCATCTTAATATAATTTCTTATATAATTGTAAATTCTGTAAATAGTTATTTTTGTTTCGTTTTCCTACTGTAAATATTTTGTTAATTAAATAAAATTCCAGTAAAATGCCCACCAAACAGTTCAGTGACCAGAATGGTCACGGATATGGGGGTATGAGACGGCGTTCTGTTATATGTTTCCCTTACTTGTGATTGACATGCGTCAGAAATCCCTATCAGAATCATAATAACATATTAGCACAGTAAAAATATATTTTCCCTATCTATATCTCATCTATACTTATAATAAAGCTCAATGTGTGTGTGTGTGTGTGTGTGTGTGTTGGCGCTCTACAGACCAGACCATTCAACCTACAGCTACCAAATTTGGCACGTGTATACCTTGGAGGCCGGGAATGTGCACCTGGGGGTTATTTTTTCGAATTTTTAACTAGAATTTTATTTATTTAAAAATTAAGCGAAATTTTGACGTGTTTCTGCTATAACTGCCGAAAATATTACCGCACAAAAAAGATTTTTACATGAAGTTAAAGATAAAAAATTTATCTTTTAAATGATACTAATGTTTTAATCTTAAAATTAAATTTCTATTTTTAATGAATTTTTAAATAAATATTTTAACTATGTTTTTCAATAATTTTTTTCGTCAAAAATAAAAATGAGGATTAAGCACGTTTCGCATTCATGAGAAAAAAATAGCTTTTTTCAAAGTGTTGCCATCACATTGATTAAAGCTCTAACTTAAAATAAATTAAATCTTTTTGGAAATGAAATCTGCAAAAATATAATTTTCTGCTTGTGTCTGTAGGAAATGAAACAAATATGAAATATTATTTTTTCTAAAAAATAAATTCAAGAAAAATTATTTTATGATCTTTTACACTCTCTATACAGGGTGTTTATTTAGTCCAGGATATATTTTGATATTTAATGACTCATAAAATAATGAAGATGTAAACAAACTTGTGGCATTTATTGATGGAATAACTCATATATTTTCCTTTTCAGGTTCGAATATTTTTACTTTTGTAAATATCGTCTGCGCGTGTTTTTAATTTCAGATAATTTCATTTTTCAGTCTAAATATCTGTACTTTTCTAAATATCGTCTGCTTCTTAATTGCATTTTTCTCTCTTTTGTTTTTGGCAACTATTCAAATGTTATGTTTACTTTTGATGAGTTTGTTCTATTTAATACTTTTGTATGTGATGTTTTATTCGAGCGGATATTAAGGAGAATGCATACACCACAAGAGAAAGCACAGATTTTATAATGGTCATAGAGTTAATTTCCAATCAACTAAATCACTGACTTTTAAGAGTTAATTTCCAATAACTTAAACTGACTGATTTATGAAGATTTGAGTATCACTATTCAACAAAAAAAGGATAATTTTAGATTTTCCATCGATTGCTTCAAAGAAAATACGCCAATCAGAGCGCAGGTTTCTCAAGATTAATTGGCCTAAGATTATGAAAATGGTGAGTTTTTCTAAATTTTTAACATTTAAAACTTCATAAATAAGTGTTAGTTGATCGTGGAAAATAGAAACATTCATTCATTTCTTTAAAATTTGGTGTGTCCAGAATATTTCTCAGAATATGATACCTTACTGCATTAAATTTAGACTTCATAATTTTTGAAATATATTTATAGGTCGGAACAAAATATTATTATTGATTTCATTTCAATCGTTTTGAAAGCAAACCTAAAAACTGAATTTTATGCTGAATCTCAGAAATTTGTTGAATTATTGTTTGACATATTACATTAATGATGAAAAATATTTTGTAGTTAACATAAGACTTAAATACCGTGCGATCCTGTTTGCAATACTCACATTCAATAATAATAATAATTAATAAATAACAATAATGATGATAAATAAAATAAAAAGCTTGGTTTTATTAAAAAATATCTTAATATTAATTGCAATTTCATCATTTACATTTTAAATTAAAGTTGAAGTTTTGGTGGAAATGACAACAAATTAGCAAAATATATATAGTAAATTGAACGAAACGATCTAAACAGTATAAGTTTAGTATGGCTATCAAAATTTGAAAATTAAAAATGTTTTGTTTGAGAATCCTTTAAGAGACCAGTTACTTAAAATATTTAATTGAAAATTGTAGCGAGCGGTAATACTGGCGAACCGGCTGGTCGCCAAAGGCGGCTAGTGTTATATAAGACAAGGGATAATTTAATTCGCTCTTCTTCCCCACTTCTGCTTTCGTGTCTCACTGTGGTGGACGTGCCTTGTCCGCGTCTCTGTTTGTAGATAATTATGCTTTCCCGATGGATTAAAAAGAATTTTAAAATGTAAAATGTATCTTCAATGTTCCATAATTAAATGTCTAGACCAGTGGTGCGCAAACTAGGGGTCGTGACCCCTGTGGGGGCCGCCAGAAGTTTTTTGTGGGTCGCCAAATTTTTATTAAATGCATTATCTTTGCATTTTGCATACCATACAGTGTACATATAAAGAGTGAAGCGCCGTCACTCACTGTTTAATTGGAATTTCATGCTGCCCACTCTTTCTTTGACCGTAATGCGTAATGTATATAAAGTGTGAAGACGCAAGTTTTACACTCCGGTAGATAGCGCCCTCTTCGCGGTAATTCGCCAGTTTTACTGAAAAGCGCCTATTTGACTAGACGTTAACCGCAAGGAAAGGGCAAAAATTCGCTTCCGTAATCAGCCAATCAGATGGAGAGGTACGCGGTGTATCTGATAGTCAGAGTGAAGATGTTAAGTGTTCGCATGAAGTTGTAGCATGTAGCAGTTGGCCTGCAATTGTTTTAGTTTATCCTCGAGTTTTATCATGTAACGTTGTGAATTATGATTTTTTATATTTAATCAGGCTTTGCTACTCTTTGTTATCAGGTATGTACTATCATTAGAGAAAGATCTCTGTTAATTTTATTGAATTAATAAAAAAAATGATAAAATTTTATATATTATTTGTTTTAGTTTAAATAATTTAACCCCTATCTTCATAATGGATAAATGGGTAAAATGTACACCATGTACATCTTCAGCTAACAAACGAACAAATACTGATGAGGAGTCGCAAAATACTGAACTAAATGCCCGATCTAAAATTTAAGAACACCCGATGTGTGTCATTTGCAAAGAAAAATTAGTAAATGAGAGCATGAAACCAGCTAAATTAAACAGGCACCTGAAAACTAAACATAAAGTTCAAAATAAACATGCCGATTTTTTTCAAAGACGAGCTGAAAATCTGAAAATTTAAAGTGCTCATTTAAAGAAATTTGCGACAATACCTCAAAAAGCATTACGAGCTTCTTTAGAAGTTTCTTATCTAATAGGAAAAACAATGAAACCCCATACAATTGGAGAATCCCTTATCCTTCCTGCAGCAACTAAGATGACATCAATTATGCATGGCGATAAATATGGAAATGAGCTAAAAATAATACCATTATCAAGAGATACCGTGTCTCGGCGGATTTCCGAAATATCGAGTCAGAAGTCATAAAACGCATATAAAATTCATCTGTATTTGCTTTACAACTGGACGAGACTACCGATATCACTAAAATGTCACAACTAATTATTTACGTTAGGTTTATTTTTAATGAAGATATATCAGAAACATTTTTATGTTGCAAAAGTTTGGAAGGAAAAACAACTGGAGAAAAAATATTCGAAGTAATAAATGAATATTTTGAAACAAAGTCCCTTACCTGGGCAAACTGTGTTGCGGTTTGTACTGATGGTGCTGCAGCATTGACAGGTTCGAATAAAGGGCTAAAGGCTTAATTCAGAAGGTGGCGCCTCATATGGTATTTAACCATTGTATGATTCATCGGCAAGCTCTCGTTGCAAAAGATATGGATGAAGAGTCGCACAACGTATTACAAGACGCTGTTAGTTCAATTAACTACATTAAATGCAACAGCCACAATAGCCGTCTCTTTTCAATACTTTGCAATGAGATGGGTTCAACGTATGAGAGATTACTGTTACACACCGAAGTCAGATGGCTTTCACGTGGGAAAATACTACAACGAATATTTTATTTGAGAAATGAAGTGTACATGTTTTTAATCGAAAAGAAACATAGATTGGCAAGTTATTATATCAATGAAGTTTGGCTAGGGAAGCTGAGCTATTTAGTTGACATTTTCGAAAAACTTAACGACTTAAATTTGAGCTTGCAGGGTAAGAATTCAACTATCATAACTGCAGCCAGTAAAATTCAAGTTTTTAAGAATAAACTTAGTCTCTGGCAAACTAAACTGAATAAAAACAACCTCGACATGTTCCCTTGTTTTAACGATTTTATCAATGAAAATGATATAGATATATATACATTTTAAAACATCATTTCCAATCACATTGAAAAGTTAAAAAAAAATTTCGAGAAGATTCGAGGATTTTCCTGAAAACTATCTTGGTTGGATTCGTGATCCATTTTCCTTTGACATATGCAGTTTAACTCTTCAAATGAGTGAGAAAGAGCAATTGATAGATCTAATTAGTGATTATACTCTTCGAAATCAATTTAAGACTCAGCCTTGCCAAAAATTTTGGCTATCAGTGGAAAAACAATATCCCGTTTTATGCAAGAATGCCATCAGAGTGTTAATACAATTTGCATCAACGTATTTATGCGAAACTGGATTTAGCAAACTAGTTTCAATAAAAACTAAATACCGCTCGCGTTTAAACCCTGAAGATGATATGCGAATTGCAATTAGCAATATACATCCAAACATTGATGAGATAATTAGAAACTTGCAGCCGCATACATCTCATTAAAAAACAATTTACTGATTTTTGTGTTATACAAAAAGTATTTTCTTAAATTTTAAATAAAATTAATATGAGTCAAATATGATGATGTTTTTATTCGATGAAACGAAAGAAATGCGCAAATATACATCTTATTTGCGCAAAATTATCTCTAGGGGTCGCCAAAAAATTTTTCTCTACAAAAGGGGTCGCAGTCGAAAAATGTTTGAGCACCACTGGTCTAAACTTTAGTGAAATAGATTTATTAGTTAAAATTTAACTCTTTTTTTAGAATAGAAAGCAGTCTGGTTAAATTTAATTAAATAAAATTTCCATAAAAGGAAATTTAGTGATCCTTACGAAAAAAAAAAAAAAAACAATCGACTCCGAAAATAAACTTTAGAAGAAAAAACATAAAGCTTAAGGCTCAAACTCTCTACAGTTTTTTTTAATTGCTCCACTAAAATGATTACAATAAGGCGAAAGGGAAAGACGTTTCTAGTTCAATTTCATTAAATCCGGAAGAGCTCATTACTGTTACCTCAAAAGATTTAAGAACTCTAGAGTCTTTTGTACAGATAAAAAAGGAGAAGGTATAAATTTCTAAAAATCTTCTTCCTTTCGACTGTGGAATTCTACCCACGAATCTTAAAGTTACACGAAAGAAACTTTTACATTTCAAATTACATTTCTAAGCTGATTTTTGAGGGTTTTAAGAATATAATGAATTTAACTTAAGTTATGTATGAAGACGAATTCTTGACGAAAATTCAGAAGATAAAATTATCTAAGAAAACGTTTTTAAGAGGAAAAATGGAATACTTAAATAAATATTAAGACGCAAGATTTAAAATATCAACCTTGTTATGGTGATATATAGTGGAAATTCGTTAAAGATCCGTTATTTTTTAGCAATTCATTGAAAACTGTAAAACGCTGGATTACTTTATTTCAAACTGTTATTTTTGAATTAATAAAGCTAATTATTTTTTCTTGATAATTCAGATATCAGGAATCAAATAATTTTTAAGATTAGAAAACTAATGAAATAAAAACAGTTGTGCTCATAAAAAGTATGAAAATAAAACTGGATCAAAAAAATTAAAATATACTGATGTAATAGTTCCCTTTTCTTCTTACAGATGGCGTTGCCAGCGTCATCAAGCAAGACATTACGTCATGCTGATTATCAATAGATTTTAAAAAAAAAGTACGATCGTATAATGAAAATCTCAAGCAGAAAATAGTTGAAGCATGCAACCGCCAGAATTAGATATTTAGGATTCTCTATGTAACCTCTTTGGATAGTAAATCAAACCAGCATTTCAGATATAAAGATTATTTATACATTCAACGGCTCTGTGAATATTTGTGTGTCTATAGTCACCCAGGCATACAAATTTTGTAACAAGAAATTTACCTGCAAAATGCGGTTAACACTGCCAATTCCTATCTCTGTTCAGACATTCCTCTCAACAACACTTAATAGCCGTTTCTAACAAAAAATAATATAAATATGTAATATCGCCATATACTGGAAATACATGAATTATACATATATAGTTTGCATGAAACCACAGCAAGAATTTTTAAAAATATCAAGTCAATATGTTTCGCATTTTGGGATTTTTAACACGTTTTATATTTCTGTCAATGCATGTAAATTTTCTCTCGTGAATCCCGATTCTGCACAAATTCTACAAATGTGTAAATATGTGCTTCTACCATAATGCTGATCACGCTGCTAATTTGTATGACAGAGCAGACATATTTCTCAAAAAGAGAAATTCATAAAAGTTCCACATTAAAATTAGAAATAAAGCTGTTGGTAGTAATGTAATGTTCCTGTAATAAAAAAGAAGAGCATTTTTCTTGTAATTTTACAAAACATGATGTATTTCGAATTCAGTTTCATATTAGAGGGAAGAGATTTTGTGTGTTTGATCATTGGCATTTGGTACTTTGATCTTTCATTCGATTTAAATTTTACTGTTATTCTATTATGGAATCAACGCCACATTCTAAAATTCTTATTTCTTCTCCTTAATGTGTTTTTTTATTATTATCCTGTTCACATATACACCGACTGAAAAATCGACCGATTTTCGATACTTTCTCAAATTTCGTCAAAAATTCAATGTAGGTATGCAAATTTGATAATTTATCAACATACCATATTTCACTTGTCTATCTTATTGCATTTTTCAGTTATCTTGTTCATATGCCCAAGAACAGAAACATAGATTTTTTTACAATCGGTGAAGATTGTAAACCCCAAATTTAATATTCCTCTGCAATTTTCGTATAGTTACCCTCTATTGTATTTCGTTGTTTTATATTATTCCACTTTCCACTTACCATACTCACAGGCAGATAAATATAATTCCAACCAGATTAATATAATCGCAACAGAAGTGTTCTCCCTGAAATTTTCTCACATAGTCTCTATATAGGCTCTCTAAATTAAATAAATATCATAATCTCTATTTCTATAGTATTAATCGCATCACATTGGAGAAATATGAAAGATCTATTAATATGTTGTTGTTGTTTTTTTCGATTAGCCGCTAGAATGCTGTAAATGCAGAAAACAAAATGTGTGTTTTGGATGCCATCCAAATGAAACCAAAATTTGACAATGAACTACAATTGTAATCACAAAACGGCGTATCAAATTTCTTATATTTAAGTCACTGTGATTTTGAATTATAGCATTTACGTACTTGTGAAAGTGCCTACCAACAAAATCAATCATAAATTCTGAATTACCATAAATTTTGTTGAAAATATGTTTCGATCTTTAATTAGTAAATCATTTGCCGGAAGTGATTTTTAACTCATTATATTTAGATTTGTAATAGTAAGTCAAATTAGTCTTCCATACTTTAATGACGAAAACGAATTTTATAAATCTGAACCTTTTTTGCTTTTATATATTACTAACAATTATATTGAGTCCAATAGTTGAATAAAAAAACATTTCATTTAAAAATTTAAATAATCATATATTAGTTGCATGTCGTGGCAATGGCACTAAAGTAGATTCAAAACAATAATATCAACAAAATCATTTTATCATGTATTTTAAAAAAATAAATTAACAATAAGATTTTTATTTTCAATAAAATTCTCAATGAACTCAAATATTAAATAGATGAAATATCTTTGCAGGTAAAAAAAAATGTAAGTATTTTGTTTGTTTGTTTTACATTTAAAAATAAAATGTTTTGGCTAAGCTGAAGAATGTAATACAATCCCCAAACAGAAAATTTAAAAGTTATAAATTGGAAAATACGTTTCACTACATTCTTGAATTCATATTTGGTGAGTTTTCTACGATTTTGCATGATTTGGCAGAAATTGGCGAAAACGTTACGGCCTTAGTTTTAGCATTATCCAATTTTGGCTAGATTTAAGATTGGTATTTATTAATTAGCTCTGAAAGAACCGAGACTCGCTAAATATAATATCAAACCAAAGTGGCATTGCAACCCTATGAGCACACTTAACTTACGAGAAGAAAACAAGCATATGTTTAAGCTATTTATAACTAAAATTACAAGACTAATAAACTTTTAGTTCGGTTGTTTGTTTTAGTTAACGAATTACCAGTCCTTCCCCGTTAATTAATAAGTGCCTTAAGATTAATGTATTTTAAAAAATTAAATTATTTTTGGACGATTTTTTGCCATATATAATCATGGCAATTTTTATTGCTACTTTTAAAACCTTTGTTACAATTTCCAGTATCCATCAATGATCACGAATTTTAAAGAATGTTTTTGAAGATTGATACGATTTTGATATATCTGGCCAAAACCCTACATTAAGTCTTATCCATATTTTTAACCGAAAACATTTACTCTCTAATAATAATGATTTCTTTTCAGGAACATATAAATGCTCTTAGTCCTGCAATCTTAGAAGATTCCTTGCACTTCAATTTATCCTTAAAGCAAAAATAAATCAGTTATCATATTAGATACTTCGAAGATTTTCCAAGGAAATATATCTGTAACCTTGGTTTTGGAAGGCTCCCATTACAGAAACATGGATAATGGTTTCATTTACCCTTGCTTGGCCATAAATAGGAAGCTGGTATTCATCTTCAACAGCTATTCATCGGAGATAGTTCATTTTGCTTATAACGTTTTCCTATTTTGGCTTTGTTGGCCTGATGATATCCTGGATTTACGACCTCTGTTTCTTCTATTTCCAGAAATGTTCTTCTGCATTCCTGGAGTGCAAAAGATAGTCAATAGTCTGAATAAGATGGCTTCGCCTTTATTTGTCTTCATGGAAGTTTCTGAAAAAAGTGACAAGCCTTTAATTAGTAAAATAAGTAAAAGTTCCAGTAAAGCAAAAGTTTTTGACATTGCCAAATACAAAATTTATTTTCATTCTTTATGGCTTTTATATAAGCTTTATTCTCTTATAATTATGATTCTGAAATTAAAAAATGTTCCATTAAATGAAAAAGAATAGTTGTAGGTGTTGACATTCTTTTCTTTTTCTTTACTTGGTGGTTAGAGTTTCTTTAATATCATTAATTTCTTCAACAGTTTCAACAAATTACATACAGTATATTATTCGTTACTGATAATAGAATTAATCAACGAAATACGTACTCAGGTAAATAAAAGTTTCGCATGATTGTTCTAAACAATTAAAATTTAATTTTATTTGTAAATGTTCTTGACTAGCCGCCTTTGGTGACCAGCCGGTTCGCTAATCTTAATGCTCGTTAAAATTTTAATAATTAAATATTTTATGTAATTCCTACTTTAATAGCTTCTTCATTAAAATATTTTAAAACTTCACATTTCAATTCACTCATAATATTATAAAGGCCTTCAGTCATTACGTAATCTGTATCTCTCCACTTTTCTGTCAGCTCCCGTATAATTTATGCTTTAAATCAAAGTGGAAAGGATTAATCTGAAATTAATATAATATATTTTTTACTGAAACAAAGCATTTTTTTTTTTGTAATATGATTACTGAAAACAGAGTTACTGAGCATTTAAACCTTATGGGCACTAAAGAATATCTTTCTTAATTTATGTAATACCTCAAGAATTTGACAACAAAATTTTTTCAGTTTCATCTTGAGCAGGTCTATTAATTAACAATGTTTAGTTTTAAATGCATCAAACACTAAGAAAATAAATAGAATACTTTAAAATAATCGGTCGAAAACAGGTAAAAAAAATTACTTAAAAAAAGATGAACTTAAACTAACAGAAATACAATTTAATTACAAAAGCATACAACTAACCTAAAAATAATTTAAATCGAGTCCGCTTCCGTTAAAATTAGATGTAAACTATTAGAATACAATGCGCATGCGTGAATTTTCAACACCACTTACGGTAACGCAAATGCGTGAATTTTTTGACGCCATTTGGTGTAACGCTATGCAGATTAGAAATTTTTAATTTCCTTTAATCTGTTTTATTTTAATTCAAAAGTACTACAGAGTGAATCTGAAAGATTGATTAATTAACAACGTTTAATTTTAAATGCATCAAACATTGAGAAAATAAACAGAATCGTTTGAAATAATCGGCCGAAAAATAATAACCATAGCCTCATTGATGTAGAAAAAAAAACTGAAGTCTTACTCATTTGGCGGTGGGGAAAATGAAAGGATTTTTTGGCGGGAAAGTTAGTTTTTAATTAATAATTAAAATTCTAATTAAATTTCAAAAAGAGGGACCCCAGGTGCACATTCCCGACCTTCAAGGTATACACGTACAAAATTTGGTAGCTGTAAGTCAAAGGGTCTTTTCTGTAGAGTTCCAACACACACACACATTCAGCTTTATATATTATTCGAAATGTCTATTATATCTCTGCCGATTGAAGGAGTTCTGGTAGTTTGTGGTTGACACATTTTAAAATATCACTGTCAGTTTGATAACATTGATGTAATAAATTTAACCAATGCATATATAATGAAAGAAAATATTCATACTTCAACTAAACGAGCTAGTCAGAAGATGCAGAGAGTATCAATGCATCATTTCAGATACTGTATTGAATCTTAGAGAATTGATTCAGAAATTATTGCGAATTCGGCATTACATATCATAGTTTCTTTAATGTCTAATACGATTTTTTTATAATGGATATTTATTGAAAAATGAAGAGCACAATTCTATATTCTTGATTATATATATTTCTGAAATTCAACTGTAACAATAAGAGATTACTATTAGAATTACAACGAAAAAGATTTATAATATCAAATTCGGCATTACGCTTCACACTATCATAGAAACAAATCTAGAAAACTAATCCTAACTCTACTGTTCATTTCCCATACTGTTTCCTTTTCCTTATTACAGAACTCAAGATTTTGCAAATCTCCATGTTTCAAACTTCCCTGAGTTCGAAAAACACATTTTTATAAAATGCCCATCTGTCTTTATGTATGTAAATATCTAACAAAGGTAACTCAAAAATATTTTGTGCTAGGCGGTTGAAATTTGCCGTACGATATTTACACCAAATTTGTAAATTTATATCAAATTTCGAGTAAAATTTGTTCATAGGATGTCAGTCAGTCCGGTTGTTCGAATATAAGTTAGCACGATAGTTACAAAACAAATAGAACTAGATAGATAAAATGGCGTGCATAGATTTAACATATATAGTGTAGTCACCTGTCAAAGTTTGAACCAAATTCAACTAACGGTTTACTGTCTTCGGTCTGTACTTTTAGAAACATATAAACACAATCATTCAAAACACAATGACTTAAATATATCAAATTTTGAATAGGTGTTTGTGATTACAAGAGCAGTTTTGTGTCAAATTTTTGTTTTATTTGGTTGAGGAAAAAGTGTCTAAAACATAAATTCGATTTTTGAATACTATTAACTCATTCCAGGGATTAATCAATGAATAACTCGCCAAGGATTACACTATAGATTCAGTAAAAATGTTAAATTCAAGCCAAAAGTTAATATTTCGTAATTATTGTACGTGAATTCCATGCAAGGCGTTCTCTGACATGACAAACTCATTGAAAAATATGCGAGAATGCTTTGGAGAAACCATTCCAACTGGCTATTTTTATTCAACTTATTCTCTCTACTTCCTCTGATAGAATCTGCCATTTTGTTCTTCATTTTCGGTCTTTACATTATTCTGCTCACTTGGGGAAAGGGGATACGTTAATTGCCTTTTCTTCACTAACTTGAAAAATATATGGGCACCAGTAGCACGGTCCATTATTTTTCTCAGAAAGAAATGTATGTTAAAATATAC
>JAPMOR010003818.1:287390-307887 GCA_026543865.1 Argiope aurantia | reverse complement strand
AGATATAGATATAGATATAGATATAGATATAGATATAGATATAGATAACAAGTCAGATATGATTAAAATCGGAATCTTGAATTATAAATGGTGTAACTAAACTGTTCATTGATTGTTAGGTGGTTAGAAATTCGCCGGGTCAGCTAGTCGCGTTATAAAACAAAAACTCTATAACAAAGCTTTCTCGACTATCTATCTTAATAAAGCCAAGGTTCTTCTGCCTTTGATTGCCGACACAATAAAAGGAAAGATAGCATGGAAATAATTCAGAAATATTTTCACCCAGAAAGTAGAGCCCGTATAATAAGTTTAAGATCAGTTCTTTCTTGAGGATCGATGTAAATGAATTGGGCTTTACGCAGCCAGACTTCGGAAGATCGTTGCTGATTTACTAGATTGTGATGAAAAAATCCTTTTGAAATGCCAAGCGTTTTAGCCAATCAGATTCTTTTTTAACAGATCGCTTCGGGGCAATTGTCCAAGCTATTTATAGATGGCCTGCTGATAAGTTTACATATGATAAAGTCCTGAATAAACTTATAGCCATAGAGGCACCTTTGGAGCAGTGTTAAAGGGATCACGAGCAATTTGCACTATAAAATGCCACCCTACCCCCCTCGCTCAAAGGTAAATCATCCTCCCAACAAGGCTGTTAAATATAATAAATCAGGGTAATTTTTGAGCTGAGACGGATCATTTTATGTGCAATGAATAAAGTTGAAAAATTAAAATATGCTGTTTCATCTTTGTTCCAAATAAAAATTATTTTAAATAACATATTATCTGCTTATAAGTAAAATTCAAGAAAATCGGGGACATTTAATTAAAATTCGTTAGTATGGGGTCAATTCATGTGACATAAAAGTCACATGTCATGTACTTCTTGCGCATCGCTTTTAAGTTTCATCTGCACCGCTTTCGTCGATCAGTCTGCCATTAACTTTCTCCGCCAAGTATGAAGCTGATTTTTTGTTTACATTTGAAGTTATAATTTTTGAGTCATTTTCTTTCCTCTTATTATGTGTTAACAGAGGAAATGCTGATGAATGCATGCTTTAATGCGAAACACAAGAGTGACTGTCATGATAAAATGTTTTCTTATTTTCCTTTCTACAATCCTGACTTGGGTTGATAGCTTTGGTATAGATTTTTTCAAGCCTTCGAAGTCGGTGATATGCTCCTATCATTTTGAAGAATTCATTCAGTGTGTGTCCATTTATTAAATATAGCTGTTCCAGTAATTTGTTAGAAAAACTCTTCGAAGAAAAAGAAATCGGTAAGCGATTTGCCGTCAAAAACAATCAAACAAAATCGTGAGTGCATATCTAATTTACTTTATTCCCATTTGATTCTGATAATTTTGAATATGCTTAGAAGGTTTTAAAATGTTTACATGAATATTACATTGCATTTTTTTACAAAATCTTATCTAAATTTAATTAATGTAAATAAACAAACTCCTGTTGCAAAAATAACAATGGGGTCAATTCACAGTCACGTACCAAACAAACCGTTTCTGTTCAATTTTCAACCGTTCTGGGCATGTCGGGATGTCTGATGTTGATGAAACAACTGTTTAGTAAATGTTACGTTAGCCGATCAATTATTAAAAACTTCCGATTTTTTTAAAGATATTATTTTGAATTATTTTTTCCAAATTTTGGTAGTTATATAATTTTATTTCTTATATTAAAATTTTAATTTCAATGGAATTATTGTTTTTGCATAATTAATTAACGTCGCCTTTTAATTCATTTGGTGCTGCTTTTATCTGTACTTTCCCCTAACCCCAATTTTTATACAAACGATACATTTTGACAAATGACTATGGAAGTGTTTTTGAAAAATTACATATGTTCTTTTTTTTACATATTATTTAAATATTATTGAATGTTGAATCTTATAAATATAGTTCTTTTTAAAAATAAATTATTTCTCTTAGATAAGTTAATATTTTAAAGCTTACTAATAAAATTATTACATTTTTTTTCGTATGTAATGATTTTTATTAATATTGAGACTTTGATGTTTTCAGTTTGCTCATAGGAAAGAACATGAAATTCAAACTAGTATATATTGAATAAATTATGTTTACAATTCTAAATTATGAAATATGAAAGGTATAGATACCTTTTTTAAATCTATGCAACTTATGAATCAGTTATTTCATTTCAATTTGTAGAGATCATTAAAGGAAAACAAACAAAATTACAGTTTCATATTTTTTATTTACTCACTACAAATATATTGTTACGAAATTTCTACCGGGGGGTTCGTTTGGATAGTAGGAGTGATATGGTGTGTGGAACGATCAATCAGCAGACGGTAGTAGAAAATAAAACAACGACGTTTATTTACACGAAGACACACAGGACAGCACAAAGCGACAACTATATACAGCACAGAAGACGATTATCTTCACCCGAGACGTGTAGCATACAACAGCATACACAGCAGCATACAACCAGAATCTACCGCAGACAGTAGCGCACAGCTCAGTTCAGCACTAGCTTGCCTCAGTCGCTTCCGACTCCTCCGTCTTCTACTTCTCCGACTCTGGCTCGAATTACTGACTTCGTCGACTCGACTCCGCTGCTCTCGAACTCGGCCTACTCCGTCGTCTCTCCGACTACTGGCTTCGTCGTCTCCTTGGCAGCGGCGGTCGCTTCCTTTTATAGGTCTCAGGAGGCGGGGCTAGAAGCCTCTCAACCAATCAGGAAAGTTCGAGGCGTATCTCGGTTCCTACTAGATGGATCGGGAAAATTCTCGAAGTTTCGGGTAGTATCTATTTTGGCGCCAAAGTCGCCAAATTTGTCGCCAAGTCACCAAGTTTGTCGCCAAGCTCTGGAACCTCCGACGCGCTAGTCCCATTCAGATGACTGTAAAACTTTCTTTCTATTGATGGAATAAACTATGCTGGGAAGCCGAATTGCAGGTTTGTAACAATATATATATAAAATATATATGATAATTATTTGAAAAAATGTGATCAAAGTGATGTTTCAATGTACTCATTAATTCAAAAAACTAAAAAACTATTTATCAACATTTATTTTTCTAGACACTTAGAAAAAATATAAACACAGTATGACAAGAATGTCAATGTAAATGATGAAATCAATTTTATTCAACAGAAACATTCTAAATAATAAACGACAGTTTTTTTTTTATCACGAATAAAAACATTATTTTGAACAATATACTTATAAAGCAGAACATTTATGAAATTTTTTTTTAAATGTTAAAGTTACATTGATAAAAATTACATTGAATGAATATCATAAAATAAAAGATACAATACAGTAAATTTAATAAACAAGAATAAGGTCATGATATATATATATATATAGAGAGAGAGAGAGAGAGAAGTTAAATAGGATATAAAGATGAGTTAGAAGAAACACTTTTATGCTTTTACAGAATTTCATAATTCAAAATTAATTTGTTAAAAAAAATAGAAGAAAAAAATGAAACATGCATGTAGCAATGAAGTTGGGAATAAAAATTATATAATAAATGCTGATATGGAAATTGATTTTCAATGAAAAGACCTGTATTTATTAAAACAGAAATCACTGAGGTGCACAATGGTATAACATGATATTATGATAACAGTCAATTTCAGTTTAAATACAATAAACTATTGACATTTCAGTTTTGACAATAGAAAAGTAGTCTGATATAAATTCACTTTGAATCCATCACAAATCTGCAAATGTAATTAGAAAACTAGTAATAATGCTTTCTGGAGCCATCCATTGTGCTCTTTTGTTATTAAACATGATTGCCCAGCAATAACTGAATAACATGAATTACTAAAAGATAAAGAAAACTTTAAGGTTCATAATAAAAAAGTAAAACCTCATAATGCATTTTATTATAATGCCAAAAACTAAAAATCAAATGCAAAAATTATTTGACGTTAATTAATGGTTTTTATACTTAACTAATTTATAAACTTAATTAAATGACATGCGTTTTCAAAACTTATATAAAATACATCAATTATATATATATATATTATAACAGTCAATAAGAAAATTCAATTTTCAGTAGTTAGTAAAGATTTCACTTATTAAATAAGAAATTTATTCTTTAAGAAATTTATTCACTTCCACCTAAGTTTAGCATTATAGCAGTTGTTATTTTTGCAGCAGGAGTTTGTTTACTTACATTAATTAAATTTAGATAAGATTTCTTAGAAAATGCAATGTAATATTCATGTAAACATTTTAACACCTTGTAAGCATATTCAAAATTATCAGAAATTTCATCAAATGTAAATAAAGTGAATTAGAAATGCTCTCACGATTTTGTTTGATTGTTTTTGTTGGCAAATCGCTTACCAAGTTCTTTTTTTCGAAGAATTTTTCTAAAAAATTACTGATTGCGATTACTGGAATTCCATTTACGATTTAATTAATTAACTCACACTGAATGAATTCTTCAAAATGGTCGACGCATATCACCGACTTCGAAGGCTTGAAAAAATCTATATCAAAAGGCAGGATTGTTGAACGGAAAATAAGAAAACATTTTAACATGACAGTCACTCTTGTGTTTCGCATTTAAAAATCCATCAGCACACCAGTATTTCCTCTGTTAACACATAATAAGAGGAAAGAAAATGACTCAAAAATTATAACTTCAAATGTAAACAAAAAAACCCCGCTTCATACCACGACCCCCGATAGACAAGGCCTCTGCGGCTTTCCGTGACGTCACAACGAGACGGTACACTTCATTCCCTTAACCTCAAGTCTCCACGCGCTAGTGAGTGAAGAGAAATCACTTTTCCCTTGTTAATATCATTTCATATACTTCCATATCATGCAATTCAACACACATATATTGTAGAATTCATTAATAATTAAAATGGAGCCGCTTTCCACATCACCCTGGAGGTACGGTGCTTGGTATGCATTACCTTTTTTGCATTATGTGCTGGGCAGGTTTCCCAGTAGGTGTATCTCCCCTAGATTTAATACTATTATCTTCATTCACTACATCATTAAAAATGCCTTTGCCATAATCATGTACTTGTTCTTCATTCACTACATCATTAAAAATGCCTTTGCCATAATCATGTACTTGTTCTTCATTCACTACATCATTAAAAATGTCTTTGCCATAATCATGTACTTGTTCTTCATTCACTACATCATTAAAAATTATATCTGTTGAGAAATATTTTTGATTAGAAAATTTCAAAATTTCTTCTTCATATATGGTACATAAATTTTTAAATTATAATATAAAAAATACACTTGCAATGCTTTTGTTAATTCAATTCAAAACAATTCCATACAATAATGGTTTTATGAATATTTGCCGTGGCGTCAACTCCAAGAAATAAATAAAAACAATATTTCACGAAACAGTATTCTATTCAAAAAATATCCAATAAATCTTTGAAACATTAGACGAGCTTTCTTATTTAACTATATATTTTATCATTACTTTGTTAGAAATATCTTTACTAAATTTATCAAATTTTCTTTCCTTTCCGGTTTCAGAAGAGCTTTTCAAACTATTATGTAATTATTCAATAATGCATTGACTGCAGACCAGATTACCAATCTATAAACATTTTCCGCTTTATGTTCTGAAATGCCTTTGCCATAATCATGTACTTGTTCTTCATTCACTACATCATTAAAAATTATATATGTTGCGAAATATTTTTGATTAGAAAACTTCAAAATTACATCTAAAAACTTGATGCATCTAAAAACTTGAATCTTTTGTCGGTTTCAGATGATGTCAGTGGTTTTTTATATACGTTATTTTCACGGATTCCTGTGAATGGAGTTTTTACATTAACAATATCCCACCACCTATTTATTATTCTTATATATTCTGCTGTTTCTTTGTAGAGGGGAAAATAATATTTCTCTCCCAAATTCATTAGACTTTCAGGTATAAATGTATTGAAAATTTTAAGTACTAATTTGACATTTTGTTTTTCTGAATTATTGGGCTCCAATGCTTTTAAGGATAAATTGTATGCATATTTAACGATGTTATTCTTTTCAGTTTCATACAATAATTTTAATGTTTTGAAGGATGCTGTATTAAAATCTACTTTATTGTCAGATTTACTACAAGAAACCTGGATTATTTATCATTAGAGTGAATAACATTATCACTACTTTCCAGAGAATTTTTAATTCAATCTTGTGAATTTTTTTCTGAGGTGGTTTCTTTAAAATTAGGGTAAAACATACACTTATCAACATTCTTTTGATTGATCCAGTTATTGCGAATGTTCTTCAATAAATCGACAGTATCGATCATGAAAAAAAGAGGTCGTTCGTTATCTACCGGATGAGGATAAAGAACTGAATATGAACGTGAAGGAGAAGCGAACTGAGACATTGCTTTTTGATTGACTGAATTGTTGTCTGTTACTACGCATATCACTTTAAAACCAATGTTTTCTAATCCAATAATAATTTTTTTAATGAATGCATGTAAAACGTCTGCTGCTATTTTATTTACAGGAAGAATGTGAACAACATCTTTATATGACGATGAAATACTATTTATCATGAAAGTCACAACACTTGTGGCGGCATTTTCTGAATTGTAACTGAAACCTGATATATTTCCCCCTTTGTAATCAAAGTAGGGTTTGATGTGCATCTCATCTATTTGAAGAATCACATTTTTATCTGCAGATACTATGAATTGTAATTTCTGCTTAATGTATCTTAAGAAATGCAATTCGTTCTGCTCTGACTGAGGGCAGGTGTTGATAGGAATGCATATATTTCTCAAAGTTACAGGATGAGGTAACAAAATATAGCCAGACTTTCTGACAAATTTATATGCATGCGGAGCCATTGAATAAAATAATGAGCAAAATATCATCATTTCAGTGGAGTACCTTTTACTGTGCTCATTTTGAATAATCAAGGCAGATTGCTCTTTAATAAATGCTATAACATTCGTTAAATTTTCTTGGGTTATATTTAAATTATCCATATGAATCTGGGAAACAATATCAGAATTCAGCAATGAATTATCTGTCTTCATTTCTGGTAGATGCTCTAATAATTCATTTAAAGTGTTGATGTTATTGATTTTTATAAGTAAAGAAGAAATGTTTGGAATATTTGACAAGCTTGTTTTTCCAACAAAAGCTGACAACTCTAATAAATTTTTTTATTACAACAGACAATGCAATTTCAATACCAGAACTTAATTCAATATTCACGAATAAAATTTTGTTTTCTTTATGAATGATATGCCAGAAATTTTTCAAATTTACTAAAGAAATGCGCTGCTTTAGTTCTTCCAAATTTTTAAATTCTTTTGTCTCATCGTATTTCTTTTTTTCTGTTATGCTTTCCTGGAGAGCTTTCTCTATATATTGTTGCTCTCATTTCATCTTTTTTATTTCTGGATTTTCCCTATGAAATGTTGAAGATGACATGTATGTAAGAGGCACAATTTGGCATCTGAGATGGAATTGCTCCAATCACTAGTCTCGGATATTTAAGAGGGGCACTTAATAATTTTCCTGACTTCGAATCAAATAGACTAGTTTCTCTTTCAATATCATTTTTTTTAAAAATGTAATTCACGGACCTACAGTAAAGGAAATTATTCGTAAATATTGACTTCCTTTAATGTTTAATTTAACTACAGTAACAAATATACAACATAAAACAAATATAATTATTATTGTTTACTCTTATGCTTTTATCGTTATGTTATATAATAAAATTTAACTATATAAACGTAATTATAGATATAATAGTAAACAAAGCATGTAAACATAATTACGGAAAATATTATAATTATTATTGACAATAATACAACCTACATTACAGCATTTTATGAAATAATTCTTTTCATAATGCAGATTAAAATCACGAATAATGAATATTACTGAGCTGTTAAATTTCTAATGTGGGAATAAATTATTTTTCATTTAGAAACATTAAGCATTAGTTTAAAATAATTAAATAAGCTTACCCTACTATGCTGCGTTGGATAAAATCCTTCACGATGTATGGCACTTAACCATTTCTTTTTAAGCTCTTCATTTTTATGAAAGGCAAAAACACTTACTCTTGGGCCATTCCTGTAATTTCCATTAC
The DNA here is from genome assembly GCA_026543865.1 of Argiope aurantia. Taxonomy (NCBI): domain Eukaryota; kingdom Metazoa; phylum Arthropoda; class Arachnida; order Araneae; family Araneidae; genus Argiope; species Argiope aurantia. The sequence continues at coordinate 299,779 of JAPMOR010003818.1, read as the reverse complement.
AGTTTGGAACACAACAGATCAAAGGCATTTCTATTCCTTATTTTTAGTAATCCAAATGATTTTTCTTGCAAATAAGAAATGGCGCTTCCTGTCTACTCAAACACAGGAGAGCCCCTGCTAAAACATGGCGTGGGAGGAAAAGAGTTCGTTTCTTATCAGTAAACTTGAAGAGGGTGAAATTCCTCCCTCGGTCCCCCAATTCGCACCCACTCGTGTAACCTCTCGGGATGACGTCATTACTTTCTGTGACGTAAGTATTCAGTCCTCGTCTATCGGGGGTCGTGTTCATACTAGGGGGGGAACGTTAATGGCAGACTGATCGACGAAAGCGGTGCGGATGAAACTTAAATGCCATGCGCGCATAGCTCATGACATGTGACTTTTACGTCACATGAATTGACCCCGTTGCTATAATGCTAAACTTATGTGGAAGTGAATATTACTAGTTTTCTAATTACATTTGCAGATTTGTGATGGATTCAAAGTGAATTTATATCAAACTTTTCTATTGTTAAAAATGAAATGTCAATAGTTCATTGTATTTAAACTGAAATTGACTGTTATCATAATATCCTATTATAACACTGTGCACCTCAGTGATTTCTGTTTTAATAAATAAAGGTCTTTTCATTGAAAATAAAACAATGGTTTCGCCAACGTTATCGGCAGACATCACGACATGCGCAGAACGGTTGAAAATTGAACAGAAGCGGTTTGTTTGGTACCTGACACGTGACCGTGAATTGACCCCATTAACGAATTATTGAAAGGAAAAACTAAACCCTCAACATGGTGCCAAACTAGGAGTGCAAAATTAATAAACACAGTTTATCAAATAAAATATAATAAATACTGAATTATTTGTTTATTCTTTCTAAATTATAACATCTTGTGAAAACAAATAAATTTCATATAGAACAATTGAATGCATAAAAAATTATAAACTTCATTCATCTATAATTTTTATATTTTAAAGGTTCATCTTCTCTAGCATTTGTTGCGGAACAATTACAAATATTTTTCTGCGCAGTCAAAATACGAAACATCAAATCAAAAAGTATCTTTTTTCAAAATATCTGCGTGATATATTGTTTACAAACAAAATGGCAACATTTTCCATGTATTCTTTTCTTTGAAGGATACATTAAAAATAATTGTAGGAAATGAAATTACGCATTGAGGACACGGAATTACGCATTGAGAAGAAATATCAACCTTTTTTCGGACGCATAGTTCCTGAGGAAATGGGACAGGTATATTTTGTTAGTTCTGGATGAGAAGCCATCTAAACGGCAACATTTAATATATCTTGTTTTCTATTAAAGATACATTAAAAATGATAGTAGAAAACGAAAAAGCACACAATTACGTTTACAGAACAAATATCAACCTTCTTGGACACATTGATCTTAAGAAAATATGACTAGCACATTAGTTTCGGCGAGAAGTGATCGAAGTGTGAACATCTAGCATATCTCGATTTTTAGGATGATGATGCCGTGTCCGCTTTACAGAGGAAGAGGGGGGCAGTAGCTTCTGAGGGTAAAGACCTCTCAGAACCCGAGAGCCAAAGTTTGACATCTACCTTCATATGAAGATGAAACTCACACAGTCGCTTGCACAACCCCATTTTATAGGGGTTCATTCACACACCTCACAGAAAGAACACAAGGTAAGAAACGACCATAGTAGAAACCAGGACTCGAACCCGGGATGCCCAGTTCACTGGGAAGACGTGCTATCCCTAGGCCAGGACGCCGGCCTCAATTCAATGGTCAATGATACATTAAAAAAATTATGGTAGAAAATGAAAGAGGACACTAAATTACGCTTCAGGACAAATATCGGTGAGATGACAGTGTGCACGAAAAAGAGACAAATATTGATTACTGAATTTATAAAAAGAATTATTAATGCTTAATTTTAGCCTGATAATATTCATAATCTGGATACTTCCTGTAAAATGTATCTTGTGTCATGCGAATTTTTATTATTATGAATTTGGAATTCTAAATAGTTCTAGTGCGACTGTATTGAGAAACTCCTGCGTCACATGATCTTGAAATCTGACGCTTCAACCAATCAAATTTATACAGTTTTAACCTAACAGTGTGCAATCTGCGAACTCCAAGGTTAATAATAATAATAAAATAGGCGGCTTGTAAAATGAAAAGGATCAGATGCTGTCTATAACGAGAAGTGTAAAGTTGTAATCGCTATCGGCTACAGCTTGTATTTATCGTTTGCATGTGTTCGCGGGAAATTGTTAAAACGCGGTTTACATTTGATTATCACATGAGTTTTGTAAATTGTTCATGCTTGTTATAAAAAGTGATGATATTCAGAAAATCTGATGTAATTTTTTTGTATATGTTTCATTTTGGATTTCATTTAGTTCTCAAAGATATGTTCCGATTCTGATTGGATTAGTGACTGATTCAGATAAGTAAAATGTAAATACATTTCTGCAATTTTTTTAAGTTATTGTAATTATGTATACTTCATAAAGATCATCATTTTTTATGTAAATTTGATGTTACTGGATAAATATAATAAACTGAATATGTGAAATAAAATAAATATTGTGAATTTTAAGAGGGATGTAAATATTCCCTCATGAATTAACCTTCGAACCTAATCTTAATGAAGATAATTTAATTTTCGTAATTAAGTATTTTCACGTACATAATTATTTTGTATCTAATGCCATGTTGATTTTGATGATTAATTCATATTAATGACCATTTTTTCAATCTCTGTATATAGATTTTCATCTCTTAATGGATAGATAAATGTGGATAGTATGCCCTAAATGTGATTAGTTCTAATTATTCTCTGCGTGAAAATTGGCAGAAAAAAAAATTGTTTTATCACCTTTGCCATTTGTTAATGATTTTTCCAATATTATTAAAGTTGAGCGAATACTATAATTGGTAAATATTCATTACTTATTGGGATTAAAAGCAAGAAAAATTTCATAAAATTTCCTTTGCGTAAAAAAACAAAACAAATGAAATGTGTTGATTTTTATTCGCTAATAATTTTAGTGTATCTAAGTTAATAATAAAATTTCATTTCACTATTAGTGCATTTAAAATTGATAGCTAATTGCTGTCTTCATAAAGATACAACATTGTTGGTTAATCCGTAACTGGAGACATGAATTTCCTCATGTGGCCAGAGACATGGTGTTAAAATGACTCCATTGTTATTTTTATTTTTTGTCTTTTGTAATTAGCTTTGGAATTTATTTTGGAAACATAATATATTCTGAAAATCATGTAGCTATCAAAAATATTAATATTAAAAATGTTATAATATTAAATGTCAGAAAGATGTTATATGAAAAATTTAAAAAATCTTTTAATGAATATTTACTTAGTTTAGATATTATGAAATTACATTAATGTTAATAACTGTTAGAATTTAACAAACAAAAGTGAAGAATACAATGTTTTAAAATATTGTATTAAGAATATTTCTTTATTCTTTGCGAATTACTCAAACTAAAAGCAATTTCTGAGACATGGAATTAATAACTCCATAAAAAAACAAAAAAAGCTTTTTATAAAAACTTGGTTATATGTTCATGTTTATGCTTAGATTTTTGCCAATATACTGCTGAAAGAACAACTTGAAAATACTGAGGAGATAATTGTATTCGAGGATAAAATATGATAATCAGAGCTAATGCACAATGCAAATTTGTTTTGATACCAGCTTCTAGTTGCTGGTTAATTATTTTGTTTTGATTTTATTCATAATTTTTAGATTGTGAATTTTAATTCTAATATATCTTTCACTTTGACAAGGTAGCTTTTAAATTGGTTTTAAGTTTATAAACTTGGATACAATTACTTGTCTTTGAGCCAGTAAAAGTTGTAGGGCCAGTGTTGTCTCAGTTTCTGTTAAAGCTTCAAAATCTATTTGATATTATTTTATAATTTTTTTTGTTGTTGTTGAATATAACTTTTTCCACACTGATAGCTACATAAGTAATAAAAATGAGAAACAATCTAATAATAAATGGAGAAGGCAGAAAATTGAGTCAATAGTTGATATACACTGACCAAAAGGGAAATCAGTAAATAAAAGCTACGAATTTTTGTGTTATAAATGAAATATTTTTTTTTTGTCATATCTTTTATTTTTAAAGACAAATTTATTTTGAACTTGAATCATGTTCTGAATTTAATGTAGCATTATACAATAATTATAATGCTACATTAAAATAATTTTTCATCTTTTGTAGACATTTGTGGAGTTTTAGACTACTTGCCTGTATATTGAATTAAAACTTATTTGATTATCAACCAAAAGTGTTAATTGAAATGCTTCACAATAGATTTTTTTTTAATACTATCTTAAATTTTTGATATACACAAGCTGTTTAAAGAAGTTGGAAAGTCAAAGAAAAATTTGATTTATAAAAAGGAGAAAATTATACCATATTAAATGTTATAATTGACTTTTTTTTTAATACGACTGGTGTATATTCCAGATTTTTAACTTTTGTAGGTATTAACATATTTTTATTAATTAAATCAGACTTTCTGAATGGCAACTGATAAGTGGGATCGAAAGCTTGTGTAATCAAGGAAATTCACCCCTTTTCTGCTTGCTCCTTTTTTTTTTTTTTTTTTTTTTTTTTTTCTACATAGATTAGTCAAATTTCTATTTTAGAGACAATTCTTTTCCCATATGATTCCCAAAATGCAGCTAATGAGCATAAATGAGACTGCTGCTGTGTGAGAGGATAGAATACATTTCTCTGAAAGGAAGAGAAACATTAAATTTGCAGAGATATTGCTTAGTCACTTACTCGTGAATTGATTGAATAGTTAGTTTATTATTTGAGAAACTGTGAGTTTTTCAGAATAGATAAGAATTATTTTAAACAATGGGCTGCTCAAAATCTGTATTTAATTAGAATTGGATGGATAAAAATATCTGTCCTTATTTTGCTGAATGAATTAGAAAAGTTTTGCAAAAATCCATTTGCAACATTTGTCAGAAGATAATAAGCTTTAGTAGTATGAGAAAACTAGCACTTACTATTCAAGCCAAAAGAGAAAAACATATGAAATTGTCTGACATTTCAAAAAAGTCATCATTGATATTTGATTTATATCTAAAAGAAATATGGAAGAGGACATATGAAATTTGATGTTAAAATATAAACCGACTTCAAACTTTTGAATTCAAGAACAATAATTTGAAGCTGAAATTTTATGGGTGTTAAAACTTGCTGTGTCACATTCTTCCTTTAATGCATTCAGTAAGAAATTGAAATATTTCCTTATGTTCACTGATAGTGAAATAGCCGAAAAATGTATTTTAGGCTGTCTTAATAAATTGATACTGATTAAAATTAACTTTTCTTCTAATTGTTAATATTCTTTAAACATTTTTTTAAAATTTCGGACATTTGAACCATTGGTATCTTATCTGAAAATCTTTTCATGCATGTTGAACAGTTATTGGAAACAATCAAAAGAATCATAATTGAAGAAGCAAAAATATGATTGAATTTATTTTTGATAGAGTTTGATGGTGCTAAAAATCTAAGGCTGAGAAGGTTTGTCTGATCATGAATTTTTGTGGAAGTGTTTTAAATATTCCGATTTTCAAAAATTTGCTTCAGCATGCTAAATGAACATGTTCATGGTATTATGAAGCTTTGGTAGAGCAGAAAAAAAAATGCAGGAAAAAGATAAGGAGTTCAACAAACAGAAAGCAGCATTTCATGTAAAATTATTGCAAAAGAAAAAAAATAATTAAATTGATGACTGGAAAATCTGTAGATGTTGCAAAAGCTGATGCCCAAATATATGAATCGGGAAAAATAAATAAAAATAAATAATCTTGTTTCATAATGTTTTTTGTTAAGTAAACATTAAATGGGTTTGTATCATAATAGTAAAAATGTTATTTTGCGTTTTATTTCATCCAAGTCCTTAATTTTATGTGACTTACAATAAAGAGCATGGAAAATGATCGATATATTTCTCACCTTGAATGTGTAAATTTTTTCTTGCTAAATTCTGGACAATAAATAAAGCGACAATTTTTTTCTATATTTAAATATAAAAATTCTTTTAATATATCATTATTTTGAGTAAAAGTTAAATTGTTGATTCTTTTCCTTTGATTTTTACACTCATTAAAACTATGGAGTATTGCTATTCTATTATAACTAGCATATAAGTGCTGTTCACACATTTTTTCTTATATTGCATGTATGTACAAGGATAACATGGAAATCTTTTTAAAAATCCTGATTTGAGTGGCAACCCTGCTGAAGTAAGTCTAAAGAAAAAAAGAGAAGGCAAAATCAATTTTCAAAAAAGAGTTCAGTAATATTTCTTAGCTGAAAGAAACTTAACATGGAATTTTTTCTTCATTTTTTTTAATTAAATTTAAAAAATATGAGTGATTAATTGAATGTGATGAAAACTTATTTCGTCATGTATTTTTTGTAATCTCTTTTTTTTCCCTATACTGTTTCAATTTTATGTGCTAAAACACTGTCACTCTATATTAATATCATACAATTCTTATAAAATACTTTATTTTTACTTATAATTCTTATACTTTATTAATAATATCCTCTTTCAGAAAGTACTGGAAGATGTCTGAATCAGTGAATGTACAGCCAGACCTTTTCAAGGGTTTGAAATTCTGCTTAATTGATGAAGGGGATGTTGTGGATAAGGTTAGTTATTGTTACTCCAAATCTCTAATAAAATGAAATTTGCATTCCTGTCAACTTTCTTACAAATTTTATCTAGGTTTGTTTATTTGAAATATGATTTAATTCCTATAGTTCATTATTGAACTGTAGGTATAAAAACCATACAAAAATGTAACTATTATGTGAAACAGATGAAATTATTTTCTTAATTCAATTCACAATTATGAAGAAAAATCAAAAATAAATAAATTTGAAATTATATATATATGTGTGTGTGCGTGTGTTGTAGTTATTTTGTTAAACGTTTGTAGTTTGTAAAACTCACTATATCTTTCCACTTTCCTCATAGTAAAATAGAATTAAAAGAAATTTTTAAAACTTGATTTCAAAAGGAAAATTGTTGTTCAGTTTAGTCCTTGGGAGTGTGCATTGTCTCTCATTAAGAGTTTTAATGATCATTTAAAAACCTGTTAAATTCAAAGAAATGGGCAATGATGATGCAAGATAATTTTTTAGATGTAGTTAATGTGGTTGTGTGTGTGTATATATCTATACTTATAATAAAGCTCAATGTGTGTGTGTGTGTTGGCACTCTACAGGCCAGACCATTGAATCTACAGCTACCAACATTGGCACGTGTATACCTTGGAGGCCGGGAATGTGCACCTGGGGGTTATTTTTTCAAATTTTAAACTAGAATTTTATTTATTTAAAAATTAAACGAAATTTTGACGTGTTTCTGCTATAACTTCCGAAAATATTACCGCACAAAAAAGATTTTTACATGAAGTTAAAGATCACAAATTTATCTTTTAAATGATACTAATGTTTTAATCTTAAAGTTAAATTTCTATTTTTAATGAATTTTTAAATAAATATTTTAACTATGTTTTTCAACAATTTTTTCGTAAAAAATAAAAATTAAGATTAAGCACGTTTTGCATTCATGGGAAAAAATTAGCTTTTTTCAAAGTGTTGCCATCACATTGATTAAAGCTCCAATTAAAAATAAATTAAATCTTTTTGGAAATGAAATCTGCAAAAATATAATTTTCGGCACGTGTTTGTACGAAATGAAACAAATCTGAAATATTATTTTTTCTAAAAAATAAATTCAGGAAAAATTATTTTATAATCTTTTACGCTCTCTATACAAGGTGTTTATTTAGTCCCGGACCCATTTTGATGTTTAATGACTCAGAAAATAATGAAGATATAAACAAACTTATGGCATTTATTGATGAAATAATTCATATGTTTTTCTTTTCAGGTTTGAATATTTTTAGTTTTGTAAATATCGTCTGCATGTGTGGTTAATTTCAGATAATTTCATTTTCCAGTCTAAATATCTGTACTTTTCTAAATATCGTCTGCTTATTAATTGCATTTTTCTCTCTTTTGTTTTTGGCAACTATTGAAATGTTATGTTTACTTTTGATGTGTTTGTTCTATGTAGTACTTTTGTATGTGATGTTTTATTCGAGCGGATATTAAGGAGAATACATACACCACAAGAGAAAGCACAGATTTTATGGTGGTCATAGAGTTAATTTCCAATCAACTAAATCACTGACTTTTAAGAGTTAATTTCCAATCACTTAAACTGACTGATTTATGAAGATTTGAATATCACTATTCAATAAAAAAAGGATAATTTTAGATTTTCCATCGATCGCTTCAAAGAAAATACACCAATCAGCACACAGGTATCTCCATATTAATTGGCCTAAGATTATGAAAATGTTGAGTTTTTCTAAATTTTTAACATTTAAAACTTCATTAAATAAGTCTTAGTTGATCGTGGAAAAAAGAAACATTCATTTATTTATTTAAAATTTGGTGTGTCCAGAATATTTATCAGAATATGATACCTTACTGCATTAAATTTAGACTTCATAATTTTTGAAATATATTTATAGTCCGGAACAAAATATTATTATTGATTTCATTTCAATCCTTTTGAAAGAAAAACTAAAAACTGAATTTTATGCTGAATCTGAGAAATTTTTGTTGAATTATTGTTTGAGATATTACATAAATTGTGAAAAATATTTTGTAGTTCACATAAGACTTAAATACCGAGCGATTTTGTTTGCAATACTCACATTCAATAATAATAATAATTAATTAATAACAATAAAGATGATAAATAAAATAAAATGCGTGGTTTTATTAAAATATATCTTAATATTAATTGCAATTTCATCATTTACATTTTTAATTAAAGTTGAAGTTTTGCCGGAAATGACAACAAATTAGCAAAATATATAGAGTAAATTGAACGAAACGATCTAAACAGTATAAGTTTGGTATGACTATCAAAATTTGAAGATTAAAAATGTTTTGTTTGAGAATCCTTTAAGAGACCAGTTACTTAAAATATTTAATTGAAAATTGTAGCGAGCGGTAATACTGGCGAACCGGCTGGTCGCCAAAGGCGGCTAGTATCTATATATATATAATATAAACCTACTGCTATATGTAGAAAGCTTTATTAGTTTTCATATCAATTAGAGTAAACTATATTTACTAAAATATTAATAATAAAATATAAAATAACTTAAATAGTTGTCTAATGTAGGCACTAAAACTTCATTTGTTTCTAATCATCATATTCATATTAGAAGATCAATTTGATATTGAAGCATTATACTCCAGCGTATGTGAAAGAAAAATATTTTTAATCTTTGGTTTCTTGATGATACTTTAAATAATCTTTGGTTACTTGTTTATATATCAAGCAGATCTTTCCCTCTTTCTCTTAAAAAAACATCTTTTTGTTTTTATTTTTGCATGTGTTTATTAAATAGAATATTATACATCAATTTTGTGTTCTCTTTCATACTCTATGTCCTATAATTGTTTCTTCCCTACACACGCATTTAGATTAAAGCTATTCTGTTAGCTGGTGGAGGTACTCACAACAGCTACTTGTCTGACATGGTGACCCATGTGATTTGTGATAATCCAGATAATCCGGGTGTTAGTGAAGCACAAGAACTGTTTGAAAAGCCAGTTGCCACAGTGAGTATAATTGAAATTATACCTTATTGCAATAATTTGATTATAGTTTCTCATATGAACAGAATTTTGAAACATTTTACTGTCCAGAAATATTGCTATTAACCATATTAATAACCCAAAATTCATCTCTATAGTTTATTTACAATTAGATCATTTAAATTTTGTTTTGGAAAATTTTAATTTTCCCACCTTTTTTTAATTATTTGATATTTTTCTCCCTTCTTTTACTTCACTTTAAAAAAAAATTACATTTTTTTTTTTTTTTTGTGATTATTAATGATTTAGTATTCAGACATGAAATTAAAAAATAAAATTTTCCACTTATTTATTAAAATAAGTTTTGCTGGTTTTGTTCAGGAATTAGAAATTTGATCTTTATATTATATTATTTCAGCAAAATAGAAGGGATCAGATCTTTTTTTTTATGTTTTGATCTCTTATGTAGAGTCACACAGAAAGCTATTAAGAATGCAAAAGTTCTAGCAGAATCTTCTTCTTCAACTCATAAGAAAACGTAGTTTTAAAAAAGCCACTTCGTATTGATTTTTAAAAAAAATTAAATTATTAGCTTTGGTTGGATTTTTTTTTTGGGGGGGGGGTACTTTTCCATTATTCCGGCGCAAAACTCCGCCAAGTAGACTTTTTGGCTCTCCAGAACAAATCACACTAAGCAGACAAGTGGCAAAAGGTTACCAGTGGCGATATTCCATTTGGCATTGGTTGCATCATTATTGGCAACTTATATAATGCGGTATAATGGAAAAATACTTTTTTTTTATAATTACTTACTATTTCATTTTCTTTTCTAACTTTGAGATTACAGCAAAATTTAAACGAAAACAGTGTTATTATTCAAAAGGACTTGCCAAGTCCTTATTTTTTATTTACTGCCTTAGGTGACCAACTAGTTCATTGTGATTAATGGCAACTAACATGATCAGCTAAATATTTTATGTCAATTAATCTTAATAACTTCTTTGGAAAAATATTTAAGATTGAAATGTTAGAGTGTTAAGATTATTTTATTGATTATGATTTATAAAATTGAAGGAATGTATAAAATGTTGACTTCAGAATTATTATATTATTTTCAGAATATTATTTATCACATTTAAATATGTTTGAAACTAAAATGATAAATCAGATAAATTTTTATTAAATAATTCTTTGAAATATTGCATAAATTATATATGTATAAAAAAGGAGTATTCTGTTGTATACATAAGATAGCATTGTATACATAAGATAGCAATGCTGAAAGATTTGATTTCTGTAATCATATTTTTTTTTTTTTTTAATGGTTTAGTTTCAGCAAAAAAAGTTTTCATATTTATTGCTCTATTTCTTCGATTTCAAATATAAATTTTACAGCAGCTGATAGAAAATTAGAGAAATATTTAGTACAATGAACTAGATATCACAAGCTTCTAAAATAATATGTTACTATTGAAATTTGAAGCTTAAGAATATTTTGCTGAAAGAAGCTGTTAAGGAACAAAGATATATATGTATATTTAATTGAAAATCTTAGGGAGCATTACTCTTAGTGAACCAGTTGTCACAAAAGCTGGCTAGTCGTTATCATAAATAAAAATAATTATTTTAATCAAAATTAAATCTCTTAAATTTTATGATGTACTTATAAGTTGTACATAGAGTATTGACCTAAAAAAATATCTCCTCTATGAAAAATAAATATTTTTATTTTCTGTATAACACTAACAGTTTGTCAACTTATATATTATTTGTTTTATCCCTGTCATGAAAAAAATTCATGAAACAAAATTTAAATGCTTGATTCTTCTGAGTGTTAAAAGTTCAATGTGTATGTTCAGTGATCTTATATTTATTAAAATTGTAATCTATATAATCTTTACCATTTTCTTAAATTGATTCTTTTGTTAGCTATTAATAATTTTTTTACTTTATTGTATGTAAAATTTGATTAATTAGAACAGAGAGATACAAATAAAAATGCATTTCAATATGGGTAATAATTGGATACATAATAATGGATTATAATTGGATATATTTATGTAATGGAAAAATATCTCTGAAATATAAGCTTTGAAATTAGTCATTTTTATGAAATGTATTGCAACCAATTCTTTGCGACATTTTTTAAATTTTAAATTTATTACTGCAATATAAATAATATATCCAACTGCAAATTAAAATTGATTCAATTCTACATAACTAATTATACACAGTTAGGAATAATTTTTAATAATGAATCCCCATATCCCATAACATAATTGTAGTCAATTATCCTCTGCTTTATTTCTTTTTAGCATCTGAATTTCATGAGATATTGTTTACCAGCTTCTGTTTAAAAGAAAGGTGAAAAAGTACAGTTTTAATTAAATATTGCATCATTAAGCCATATTATGTAAAATTCCAATTGTTTCTTTTTCTGAAAAGTCTGATCAAAACTATATTTTAAGTTTGTAAGAAAGTTTCTGGTCAAATGAACATAATTTTCATTAATTTTGTTTTCTTTTCATTGCAACATAAAGCATTTGTTAACTCATCTGGCTTTTTAAAAAAATTGATCTTGGATGCAAATATGTGTTAAATTGATAGCTTACCATTGAACCTTCAAGTGAAATGTTTTGAATATTATCAGCATAAAACATTCAAAGGCAAAAAAAAAAAAAAAAAAAAAAAAAAA
>JAPMOR010003818.1:232560-287290 GCA_026543865.1 Argiope aurantia | reverse complement strand
AAAAAAAAAAAAAAAAAAAAAAAAAAAAAAAAAAAAAAGCAAAGAAAGGGGGGAAAAAATCATAGACATGTGCATATGTTGGAATATATATATATGTTTTAAATCAGTCATTTTTAATTGTGTTTGACCTAGTTCTAAAATTACAGTAGAATCTATGTCATATACAGCAAATAGAAATAAATTCAGTGATGACTTTATGCTTTTTTTTTCTTAATTAATGAATAATCTATGTAAAATTTCATTTATTTATTCAAGCAATTTAAGGTTATAATTTTCTTCTTTCTTTTTTTTATCTTAGAGTCGCTGGGTTATTACATCTGCAAAATGCAATAAGCTGTTACCGTATCCTTTGTTATAAAATTGCTACTGTTCTGGGTGAATATTTTCTCTGTCTCTTTTGATCTTTTTTATCTCCCACATTATATAATATTTTTCTGATTATAATTAATTTTACATCTGAGTGATGGTCTTTTCTAAAAATTCATATTAAAAAGTGCAATGGTCTAATTGCTTTCTAATTATCTAGATTATAAATTGAACAATTTGCCGTTGATATTTTCTTTAACTTTAATGTAGTTTATCAGGATTTTCAGCTGTTAAAAATCAGCTTTTTTATGGCCTAGTTTTCAGTGCTTCTCAGGTAAGTAGTTTATTTTTGAAATAGCATTCTGTATAATTATTTGTTGTTATTATTAATCTTTAAATCATGAAATATATCTACCACGATCTAATTACAGTAATTCTCAAGAATCAAAGTAAATTTTTATTTCTCAAAATATCAAAGCTTAGTTACCTAATGTTGATCTGAAATAATATACAAATTGAGATTGATCTAATCTACCAAATGAAAGAGACTGGTAGAAGAATCCATGCAGAACATAAATCATTGTGGCAATCTTGTCCTATCTCTTGCAAGTTATGACAGACAAATGATTATGTTGCCATTCAGGGAAAAAAATCCCAATTTAAAAAACTTCTGACAAACCTATACATATAAAAAGCATATATTATGAAAGCACATGAAAACTCCTATAACACCACTTTCATCAAAATATCTGGATTTAAAACAAATCTACATACTTCAAAATCTTGGTAAAATGTAAAATTAAATTGTCGTCCAAATTTTTAATGTTGAATACTGCAAATACCATTCTATCTACAATATGTCAAATTTACCAAAAACTTGTCCTTTTTATCATTCTCAAATGAACCTACAATAAACCATATTAGTGTTCCTTTTTCAGAAAAAAAAATTTAAAGAATATAGTTATTTAAAATTTGAGCAAATTTCGCTTTAACATCATTTAATTTATTGAAATGAAATTAATGCAAAATCATGGTATGACAAAAACAAAACAATGACTATGAAATAAATATGCTAATTTTGTTTACAAATCTGATATTTCTTCTTTTGCAGTAGTTAACATATTAGTTTTTAATTGATTATTTTACCTTGCTTCTTGTTTTTAACAGATACATCATAAATAACATTTTCCTTACGGATGAATTTTTGCAAACTTTTTTCTTGACCTTCATTATTTGAAAGAAATGTTTTCACTGTTTTTAAAGATACAGTGGATTTTTTTTCACAAAGGGAATTCCATTATCCCACTGTAGCCTTTTAATTTATTGTGTTTATCCTCAGTTGCGGATGGCACAAATTTTTTCAGTTTAAATTCATATGTATGTATATATGTGTATGTTAATTCATCTGTCTGCTGTGAAACTTTTTTGTGGTAACTCTTACTGCAAGATATCGAATGATTGTTTATTTTTCTAGATAAGTGTTGCAGATAAGAAAAAATTATGGGCTATGGTCACATTTTTTGGGGGCTCCTTTCAGCTGAATTTCACTAGGTCCTGTACTCATTTAGTAGTAGGCAAGCCTGAAGGGGTAAGTAGTGTCAAATTGATAGTTTTGACATTTTTGCTTATAAATTATTATTATTTTTAATTCAAAATGTCATTTGAAATAAAGTGTAGTATTTTTATAGAGTTATTTTTGAAGTAATAATGTATTTAATTTGCATGATGTTCAATACTAATTATTTTTAATTAAGATTGCAACTACTCGTCTTGTGTGACTCTTTGTATGGTAAATGTTTTTGGTCAATTCCATTTGTGTCTGAAAACATCAATTTTCAGATGACTTTCTTGCTCAGTTTTAAATACTAAATATTATTGTATTTCAATGAAACTTGGGTATCTAATGTATTTATATCTTTCATTTATAAGTAATGTAGAACTTTTTACCCAAGAAAGAATAATTTGCATTTATTAGATTAAAATTCACTGTGACAGACATGATTTTGAGTGATCTTCATATAATTGCACTAAATTGCAACATTTGAAATTCAAAAATTTTAACTTACACAAGCAGAATTTCATGATATGAAATTTTTAAAAGAATAAAGAAATTAATAATGTGACAGATGGAGAATATGTTGTGTGCAAAAATTTGAATCATCTTTGCATATTCTTTTCTTCTTTTGAATCATCTTTGCATATTTAAATTTTTCATTAATGATGTTCAAAGTTAGATATATACCTAATGTGCTACATTTTTCGTATAAATTTTCAAACTTTATAAAATTAGTTATGTGTACCAATGTTAAGTAAACCACACAAAATTGGCTTTGCCTTAACCATGCCCATAGAAATATTAATTAACAGTGTAAATAAATAAATAATATTCGGTACTTTTCTGTTAGCCAGGCGCAAAAATGTCACCAATTGTGAACCAAATGCGAATTTGGCGGCATTCTACATTATTTGGCAATTTTTCGCTTGCGCCCGGCTAACGGAAATATTATAATTGGAAATAATCAATCTGCTTGATGGGCAGAATAAATTTCAAAAATATAGCACAAATAAATTTAAAAGATGCAGTGTACAATTAATGTGGTGTTTGTATTTAATAAAAATTATACCCTACAATTTTTCTTTTAAATTATTTGGGAAGAAAAACAAACTCTCCTATATATGAAATACTGACAGATGGAGAATATTGAAATGAATTAAGTTTTAACAATGGCCAAAATTTTAAATTATGCAGTTGTGAGATTTGAAAAAAAAAATTATCATAAAAATTGGTAATAAATCTAATAGTATCTTCATATTTCTCTATATATGCTATGACTAAACAATGTGTATAGTTTGTGTTAAGTTCCCAAAGATGTTAGATGTGGTCTAGTAAATTCATCATATTATTCATGAAAAATATTCATTACAGCTAGATATACTCTATTTGAAACATTCATATCCTATACAAATAAAATACAATATCAATATAATATCAATTTGTTTATTTAATATAAAATAATTATATCATAATAAAAAAAACTAATGCCATGCTTGTTTGTTTGGAAAATGTGTGTGTTATTGTGAGGCTAAGGAGACAATTAATTTTAAACTTCCAGAAGTAAATTTTTTAATTGAAACACAAGATATTAATGAAATTTGAAATTTTTTTTTCTAAATATCTTATTTTTGTCACATTTTACAACAGAATCAAGAATAATCTATGTTCAGAACTTTTCCTAAAAATTTTGCATATGAGTTTGTAGAGGAAAAAGTTATTTTATTGACATACTGTACTTAAAACATATTATTATAATTTTCATAAACTAATTTGTGACTGTTTTTCTGTGATGTGTGTGCATTTGTTTTCTTTCAAGCATTTATCTTTTAGATTTTTTTTCTTTTTTCTATATAATTTTTCTTATCGATTTAAGTCACTTCATTCATCTGAATGTATTATAATTTGTTATTTTATTTGTATTGATTACATAATTATATATATTTAGTATTCCTTTTTATTTTGTATTTTATTCATTTTAAGGCAAAATATGAAAAGGCTCTTACTTGTGACTTAAAAATAGTAACTCCAGATTGGATTTTAGACTCAGTTCGAAATAAGTATCGCTGTGATGAAGACTTATATCATCCAAGGCTTCTAATTCTTCCAGAACCTGAAGTACCTGATATACCATCTCCTGGTTCTCCATCATTAACATCAGCCCTCATATCTCTTGATAAAATAAATATTGATCCAAGCATTGTTACTTCTTCTCAATCATCAGATCAAGTCTTCCTACAAAATTTTCCTCAACAGCTTAAACTCTCTGGCTTGGACAACAAAATCGCCGATGATATCCTGAGTAGTTTGCCCTCCGTCGAAAATATAAAAACAGAAGGAAATGCTCCACAGTATTCTTCTGAACAAACATTTACTCCCAATAGAATAGTATCTTTGCCATCATCTTCATCTCAACAAATAAATATTGCTGTCAGACCTCAAACATCATCACCTGCTCAACAAAATGCATTATATCAACAAAGCCTACAACATCAGCAGATGTTACAGCAAGGGGAACAAAAGTTACACCAAGCTCTTCAGCAAATACAGGCTCAACAACAACAACAACAGCAGCAACATCAACAGCAGCAGCGACCTCCTCTACAGTCACCTCAAGCTCAGATTTTACAACAAAAAGCTCAGTGGCAGCAGCAACAACAACGCGTAACTTTTACTCAGCAGCAACAAATTCAACAGCATCTCCTTCAAGTACAGCGCTTACGTGCACTTCAACAGCAGCAACTGCGAAATAGACAAGCAATCCCAGCTGCTCAATTTGCCCAGTTGCAGCAGTTACAACAGCAGCAGCAGCAACAACCACAGCAGCAACCAAACCCTCAAGCTCATCTCCAAAGACAGCCATCTCCTGCTGCTTTATTACAAAAACAGGCTCAAATCAATACTCAACAACTTCCTCTACAGCAGGCCATAACTCAACAAAATCAACAGTCTGTAATGCAATCACCACTTCTTCAACAGCAATCTGGAGCACAAAATCCTCCATCTCAAATACATATTCAGTTGCAGGCACAGATGAGACAGCAGCAGCAACAACAACAGCAGCAGCAAACTTTATCTCAGCTGCAACTTCAGCAACAGGCTTTACAAAAACATCAGTTACAACAACAGTTACAGCAGCAGCTTCTGAAACAGCAACATTTGCAACATCTTCAGCAACAGCAGCAATCACAGCTTAATCAGCAAAGAGCTTTAAGTCAGTCACCAAATATGCCTCCATCTCCTTTACACATTCAACAACAAAATATTTTGCAACCATCACCACGACAATCACCTTTGCAGCATTCATCTCTTCAACACTCACCTCAGCAACAAGTTCAAAATCAATCTTCAGGTGTTCAGATACAGCACAACCAATCTCCACTTCCTTCTCAACGTCCTCAAACACCACTACAACAAGCATCTCCACAACAATCTCATCATTCCCAGCTCTCTGTTCCTCTTTCTCCTCTGCAGCAAGCTCAGCAGATAGCATTGGAAAAGGCTCAGCAGACTGCTGTTGAAAAACAGCAAACTGAATTGATCAAAGTTCAGTTAAAGCAGGCTGCATTGGAGCGAGCTCAGGCCATTGAAAAGGCTAGGATTCAACAGACATTAGAAAAAGTACAACTGCATCAAGTTGCTATGGAAAAGGCTCAGTTACAGGCCGGAATAGAAGGCACCCATTTACCTCAAAATCTTCTGCAGCATGCACAACTTCAAAGAAGTGCAGGACATCAATTGCAACTTCAACAACAGCTACACCAAATACAGTTACAAAAAGCAAGCCTACAACAATCTGTTCAGGCTCAGCAATCATCTCCAAAAGTAGAAATTCCTTCAAATCTTCAACAAACCCAAATATCTCATTCTGTTTCTCAATATACTGTCCAACAAACTCAAATCCAGGCTGCATCTAAACCCTCTCAGCTTCAAGGATCTGGACAACTTCAACAAACCTCAGTGCAACGATTGCAGTTACAACAATTGTCAGTGCAGCAATTACAACAGCGATTACAAATGCAACAGAATGCTCAGAGGTTGCAAATGCAACAAGCATCTCAAACTCAGCAATTGCAACAGTCTGGAACATCTGTTCATCAGCTTCAACAATTGCAGTTACAACAAGGAGTTTCCCTTCAACAGTTACCACAATCATCTTCTGCTCAGCCTTTGCAGCATACAAACTCGCAACCTATGCAACAAGGTTCACCAGCACAGCAAATCCAACTTCAACAAGGATCTCCTGCACAGCTTTCACAGGGGTCTCCTGCTCAGCTGCAACAGGGATCTCCTGCTCATTCTTCTATACAACTTCAAGGCTCACCATCTGCACAACATGTACAACTACAACAAGGTTCACCTGCGCAGCATTTACAACTTTCTCAAGGCTCTCCAGCATCACATGGGCAAACATCTGTTCAGGGATCTAGTCAATCTATTCAAGTTTCTACCCAACAAACTCAACTTTCACAAGTGCCTTCTCAACAAACTCAAATGCAAGTGCCTTCCCAACAAATAACACAGCATTCCCAGCTGCAATTACAGTCTCAAGCTCAGATGTCTCCACAGCAGAATCAAGTGCATCAGTCTTCTCAAATTCAGCAGATTGTTTCACAACAAGATTCTTCACAACAGGCTACAGTACAAGCTTCTCCTCAGGATGTGCATGCGCAGTCTCAATTGCAACAAAATCTTAAACAGTTACCTTCTCAACCAACACAGTTATCACAAGTTCCATCACCATTGAGTCAGAATCAGCTGCAATTAACTCAGAACTCTTCCCAGCAATCAGAAATACAACAAAATCAATTACAGTTACAAATGTCACAGGCACAGAATCAAACATCATCTCTTGAAATGAATCAGTCATCTCCATCAAACTCCATCAGACAAACTTCTCCTGTCCAAATGCAGTTTCATTCTTCTCAAGCCCAGTTACAAAAGATACAACTGCAGAGAGTTCAGCAAGCTCAGTTGCAGCAATCTTCAGCCCAACAAGTTCTATTAAAACAAGTGTCTTCTCAGTCACAATTACAGCAAGGAATTTCTTCTCTTCAACAGAGCTCATCTCAAAGTAGTGGCCAACAAATTCAGTTGTCTCAACCTGCAGTTCAACAAGTTCACTTGCATGTCTTACAGCAAGCCCGCTTACAAGCTCTACGTCAGCAACAAGCTCAATTACAACAATCTATTACTCAAGGATCGAATACAGTTTCTCAGTCGACAGCAGGGAACAGTACTCAGTCAAACAATTTACAACAAAACCAGATCCTGCAGACTTCACAAGATACTCAGATGCAACCTGGTCAAGCTGTTCGTCAGTCCTTGCAGTCTTCTCAAAACTTGCAAAGTCAGCTTGCACAGAACAATTCTCAACCTGCAAGATTACCATCTCCGTTACAACATGCTCAACTGCAGCAGTTAGCCCAATTACAACAAGCTCAGTTACAAAAGTCTGGATTACCTCAAACTGTTTTACAACAAAACCAATTACAGACACAGTTACAACAAATTCAGTTACGGCAATCAGCTTTGCAACAAGCACGGTTACAACAACCTTCGGCTGCATCTGCACAACAAATTCTTTCTCAAGGCCATCTTGCAAGATCTCAGCAGCAACCCCAAGTACAGACTCAAATTGTTACTAAACAAATTCAGTTGCAACAGCAGTCTCCTCAGAGTGCTAGTACTCCTTCACAGACACCACCTTCTCCTCAGTTACAACAGCAACCTCGTTTTCCACATCAACTTACTCCTGCTCTACGAGCAGTGCAAAAACAGTTCCCTGCAAATGTAGCAGCTGCAAATCAGCCTCCAATGCATGGTCAACCTCCAGTTCAAGGTATTCACCAACAACAGCTGTTACAGCAACGACAGTTGCAACAACAGTTGGCTTTGCAGCAGCAATTACGCCAAAGACAACTGCAGCAGCAACAACAGCAGCAGCAGCAGCAACAACAACAACAACAAATTCAAAATCCCCAGCACCCACCTCAACAAGCAGTTCAACAACTTCTAACTAGTCAACCTCCCGTTATGATGAAACCCCCTCCACAGTATCCTTATGACCGCCAACAGCTTCAAGGTCAACCTCGTTTACAGTATCCTGCACAAACTAGACAAGTTTCACCTCAGCAGCAGCCTGCTCAAAGAGTACCATGGCCGCAAGTTCCTAATAAGCCAGCCCAATTTCTTAGACGTTCCCCTGGAGCAAATCCACCACCTTCTCCCTCTCAGTGGCAACAGGCTTCTCCGAAAGAAGAATTGACTCAAAGCCCTCAACCAGCTCAACAGCAAGTTATGTGGGCTCAGAGACCAGTGTCTGCTGAAAATCGTGAAAATACTACTCCTGTTGCTCAGAGTGGATCTCAATCAGTTTTATGGCAACCAAATCAGCAACAATCTCAATTAAATCAACAAAGAGATCCTAATCAGGTTGTACAGCCAGCTCAATCTTTGCAATGGCAGCAACTGAAGCAACTGGAGTTGCGCAGACAGCAATTATTACAACAGCAGCAGCAGCAAGTTGCAGGACAACGACCCAATGCCCAATCCCAGTTTGCTGCTCAGGCTGATCCTCTAAATCAGGTTTCACCTCGATTGACAGTTCCAACTTCACCACATCAAACTTTAGCTGTTCCTGCTCAATATCAACCTCAGAATGCACCCAGTATATTGTCCCAGACTTCTCCTGGCTCAGTTGCACATGGTCAACCACCTACACAAGTGACTCCAAAAACAAAAACTGCTTTGGCAAATTTATTAAATACACGTTTGCAGACAACAGGACGAGCAGTGGAGGGTGAAATTGTCCAACCACCTCTAAGAACTTCTCAAGTTATTGCGGTAACTATTTCAGTTTTCTTTTACTAGGTCAGTTTGAATTATTAATTATTGAAAGGATATTCAAATATATTTTTTCCATTCATAAACCTGTTTCCGTCCAAAAGTTAGTCCTTAGAATCATCTTCCTAAAGTATGCATACTTATAGATGTATAATTAATGAAAAAATATTTAGCCTATTGTAAAGATGGTTTTATTACCTTGTTAATTATTGATCACTCATCATGTTAATTATGATGATTTAGCTATATCAATAAAATTAAAAATTTGAAAGATTATATTAGTTGTATTAATAATATGGAATTAAACCTGCCTAATGAGGTAATTTTCATTGGAAGTCTGAACATAAATTATTAATTCTGAAAGATGATAGAGCCAAAAATTCAATTAACCAAGTAAAATTTTAAATTCTAAAAATAAATTCAAATGCATCCAGAATCAAGTAATAAAGAGGCCTATCTTCAATTACACCAGATCAAAGTTTGACTGTTGATAAATTGAATCTTATGCTGGTATAAATTATAAATGAGTGCAACTATCTACTGCCAGTTTGCAACTATTAATTTGAAAATCTTGTCATATTATTAAAATAAGTTGAAATAAAAAATACAATTATCTCTATAATTTGAGCCAAATTGGAGAAAACCAAAAAATAATTAAATAAAATTGGAAAATATCTATTTAGGCAAAAAAAAAAGTATTTAAATTTCTTTAATTTAATGCTCCATTATCCTTACCACTCTATTTATGTTAATCTAATTTTGTTAATTGAAAAATTGTTTCAGCTTATATTTTAAATCAGAACTTAAAAATTTGATCAAATCTCATAAAAAATGTCACATGATATTATGTTTAGTATTAGTAAAAAAGATTACCTTCTATACTTAACAGAATCCTAGAAAACTCTTTAAATTTTATTTTGCTATAATCAAGACCTCAGAAAAGTGTTTGATTTTTTTTCGTTAGGTCCTTGAAGAACAAACAAACTTATGCATCCACTACTTTTAAGGAACATGAAAAATCATGCAACTTTGTTTTGTTTGAAAATTATACCGACAGAAAAAAAGATGCTGATATATGAATGCTATTAATCATCAATTTTTCTGTCTGTATAGTTTAGAGGAAAGGTGAAAGGTTGAAATAAGCAGGATTACTATCACAATTGCCAAGGAATATTCAGCTAGCCCAACTACTAGAGATAATACTACCATGCAATTTTTGTGTCCTTGCAAGGCTTAAACGCAGAAATAAAATTGTTTTTGGAGTGTTATTATTCATATAACTTGCTAGGACATGTCAAGCGAGCTCTAAGGAATGTTCCTATACAGGTAGATTTGTCTAAATACTCTCCTGTGGGCCGACAACATACTCTTGCTAAATTTCACTTCTTCATATGTTAAGGGCATTTTATATAAAATCCTTTCATTTTGATGTCATAGTCTAATTTTTGATGAAGATATCAACATACCTTTGCAAACAAAGTAAACGGATTTAGATATTCAGAAATAAGTAAATTGGGATGAAAAAGAAAGAGTAGAGGTTATACCTAATATGTAATTTCAGTTTTCAAGAGGCATTCTACTACCAAAATATTTCACAATAATTTTGTGATTCCATCGAAAAATTGGATTTAAGTCAGATTTTCTCTCTTTCTCTATGGAAGAATTGAGTTGTTGAATGACAAAATGCAAAATTATTTTAAACATTTTTAGTGAATATGGGTAGTTGTAGCCTATATATTGTCAATAATTCATATAGACACAGTAAGATAATTTCCAAATGAAATATTGATCATTTTTTTTTATATTTAGTGGGTACTGTCTGATCAAAGATTTAGTAGCAAGAAAGAAAAACTACTAATAATTTTTAGAGTGTACGATGTTTCCCAAAATTGTTTGCAAAACTAGATGCTGCTAACACTGAACGAGCAGTCAATAATGTTGAATGATTTGAATATATCTACATTGTCTTGGATATTATAAAGGATATTTTGAGAATGGTGAAGAAAAGTAAGTTTCTTACATCAGTATTTAGATCATATAAATTTTCTGGAAAGACTTTCTGTGATCTGATATTGTGAAACTGAGGCTTTTCCTGTCAATATCTTGCTCTGCTGGTACCTAACTGATTTTTTGCCATATGCAGGTTATGGAGGAAAAAAGGAAGGGAAAAAAAAACTCTAAATGTCATGAAAAATCATGTTCTTCAAAATCTGTTGACTGTATCAAACATTTAAAATAAAGTTTTTACTACCTATTTGCTAAACATAAAGAAAGGTTTCTTGATTTATATTTGCCTCTTGCAATTTTTCCTTCATTCTGCCAAGTGCTAGTCAAAAGTAAAGTTGGGATTCTTGTAGGATTAAAAAGCTTCGTATAAGCTTCGTAAGTTGGGATTCTTGTTGGATTAAAGCTTCGTAAGTTGGGATTCTTGTAGGATTAAAGCTTCGTAAGTTGGGATTCTTGTAGGATTAAAAAGCTTCGTATTGTGGCTATGTGGTGGCTAATAATAAAAGTGCATTGGCACTGTGTTCTTATTTTAAATTGTAATTTTTAGTTTATCAACAGCAAGATTAACATAACAAGTATCCTTATTACTTTTCAGTTTAGTTTAGTTATATAAATGTCCCATTTTGAAGCAACACTAAGACTATTTAAGAATGGACCTTGTAATTTTGAACCTGGTTAGATGATAACTCTAGTACTGATGCCTTGTTCTACCCATGCCACATCTTTTCCCTTATCAAGTTCCCACTCCATACCAGTAAGAAGACATTGAATCTCCTATATGTAAGAAGACATTGAATCTCCTATATGTTGCTTCTTTTGGGGAATTAGGCCTAGAACCTTCAGAACCTAGCTGAGATTACCTTGGTCTCCTGATATTCTTCATTTAAGTATCAAAAAGTTTTAAGCACGAAAGTAAAAATGCAGTTGAATATTAATGATAAAAATTCTCAGTTTGAATTTATCATTTGTTATTTTTTTTTAATTCATTGAAAGCTTAAAAAATATTTGGGAAAACTTATCCTGATTAGCACTGTATAACTTGTCTGTTTATTCTCTTCCTTTCCCTTTATCAAGATGAACAAAACATAATATTTGTGAATGATCTTGACTGCAGTTTGCAATAATTAAAAAATTTATGAAATGAAATTTAAAACCATAAATACTTAAAATAATATCATTAAAAGATTAATTTTTTTTATATTTCAAAAAGGTATAGAAGCACATCTATATTAGAATTTTTGGAAGTAAATGACAAATTTAATTTTTCAATTTTATATAATTAAAATTTGGAAAAAAATTGCTCTCAAAATCTTGTCTTCATCATCCAAAATATACTTGTGCCAAAATTGTTGGTTCTAGCTTCAATTCTATATTCTGTAGATCATTTATAGACAGGCATACACATCTTTATTAATATTAGAGATTAAGTAATAAGGAATATTTGGTCTGTGAGAGTTTTATGATTCTGAAATTATGCTATATGAACGAATATGGGATCAAACTATAGTTTAGTTAAAGCCATAAGCTCATCTTGTGATATATAATTAAAATGGAATTTTTCCTGATTTGCTTGATATATTATCCCTTTGATTGTATGAGTTATTCCACAGTTATGTAATTTTAAATTGTATCTATTATCCCGTGAGATATCAAATTATTTTTTGTGAGAACATGTTTTTAATAACTTACTATAATAATTAATAATTTACCCAAAAAATTTATTTATTTATATACAGTAAAAATTGTGAAAGTTAAAAATTGAAAATAAATAATAAAAAGTTAAATTTTATCTGTTTGAATATTTGAATTTAAAAAAATATAGCAAAAAGAAAAGAAAAAAAAAGTCAATGTTACATAAGATTCAAAGTTAAGAGGAATGGATTGACTCATTGTTATCAGCAATAGTTAATATTTTTTGAGGGAAAGAAATCTGATGCAATCTCAGTTTATAATAGCAACCTTAAATTTGTGCATTGAATATTGAAATTTTTTCAATGAATATGCACTGCATATGTGGACCTGAATATATTAATTTATTTAGAGTTCAGGAATTATCTTATTCTAATGGTGTGGAAATTTGAAGAGTGACATACTTGTTTATACATCATCTGTTCGTTCTTTAGAATTATAATCTATAATCATTTATTATTAGTAAAATATGGTATTATAAACAAAATATGCATTTTTCAATAATATTTATTTACCTATAAAGCAACCTGCTCAAGCAGTCCAGAGAAGAACCAGTTCTGATGGTATAGCTGTTATACATCCTCAAGCTCAGATGCCTGATCGGTCAGTTATGCCACCAATTCCACAAATCATATTTTATGGACATGATCCAAAACTAAATAGTAAGCTTGTTTTTGTTGTTTTACTACCATCTTTTTTTATATATATGATTAGCTTAAAATGAAAGCTTTTTAAATTTGTCTTTTATACTTGTTTTAAATAGTTGCTGAATTTCTGAATGATAATATATAGTTATATGCTTTGTTTATTTTCTATATTATAAGTATTATTATGTACTGCAAGTAAAATATAAGAAAACTTTTAAGATTTTACTTAACAAATGTAAAACAAATTACTAGTTGTAGGAGCTAATATTTTTGTTTTTTGATTCTGTAAAAATTTGTATGAATAATTTAGTATTATCAAAAAAATTTAGAGAAATAGAAAATGTAATAGTTTTGTTGTGTCTTTTTATATATTATTATTATTTTCTATTTTTAATTTTGTATAAGTATTTTTTTAGCAAACTATGTATATCTTTTCTTGTATATGAAACTTCAGTCATTATGAATGTTGTAGAATTCAGATTTATTATTATTTAATGAAATAAATAGAATTGACAATTTTAAAATCAAATTCCTAGTTAAAAAATAATAATAATTTTTTTCTTCTTTTAATACATGAATTTAAAATCTTATTAGATACTTTGTTCTCAGAATTTTTACTTGCTAATAATTTTTAAATAATAGATCATTTTGTTAATTGTAAATATATTGATTAAAGTAATAATTAAATTTTGCTGGATGTAAGTTAATTAAAAGTTTTTTTCTAAATTTTTAGTTCCTCCTGATCTATGTCTTTTGGGTTGTGTATTTTGTATTGTTGATTATGACAAATCAGAAGATTATGATCTAGCCATGTGGATAAAAGTAAGTTTCTCTCTAATTGGAAATAATTAAACTATGAATATAGTTATTTCATGTGATATCACATTCATATGACAAATTTTTCTGTGTGTCATCTAGTGACAAACTTGACAAACTTGTATCTAGTGACATACTTCTTCCTCTTGCAAAATGTTACATGGATTCTAAAATTAAATTAATATACCCAATTTGGCATGTAATTGATGACAAATCCACAATTTATATTAATGGCTAGGCCTTTTGAGGATAGGCTATGGACATTGGAAAGCCTGTAGTGCCTTTCTATCATGTTCATGTTTTTCTCTTATTTACACAGTATATGAATTATTATGCTGATAATATTGTGGATATTAAATTATAGACATAGTTTTATTTCAGCTTAGGATTCTATCAGCAAGTGTAGACTGATTAAGCTTTGTTCTGTATTCAAACATTAAGCAATAAAGAAATCTGTATCTTTATTTTATTAAATTGATAATAAATTTGCATTATAGGCTTTAACTGGCATGTATCTTAATCTTTTATCTGTTGGTTTTACAGGGGTTTTTACCTATCCATAATTTTTTTCCTTCCTTTCTCTCTTTACTTAAAAGCAATTTAGATGTCGTACCTTGAAAACACTGAAATTTTACTTTTTTATTTACTGAAGAAAATAAGTACTAAAAGTAATAATTCATTTAAAATGGCTGTGGATGAAAGACATACTTTTTAAATGTCCAAATTGGGCATTACTCAGGAAAAAGGTTTAGATAAGGTTAAATGGCATGTAACTATTGTCGCCTCGCACATCCGTAGTGTAAAAAGAAATGTTTTGATTATATTTCAATGTTTGTGATGCTAGATTTCTTCTAAACAAGAACTGTTCCATTTAAGCCTGAAGTAAATTCATGATCTTGGAACCAATAGTTTTTTTGTTTGAATAAAATTTTTAACTGGCCACCTTCTGTATTGTTTGATATAAATTAGATGGGAACTCTATTAATTATATATTGTTGTTAAAAAATCAATACCAAATATTTTAATTTCTTTAATTTTACAAATGGAAGAAAAAATTGAATTTTTTACTACAAATAACAGATATTCCTGAGTTCTTCCTCCCTATCCGTCAAAAAGATCTAATATGAACACGTGATTTTTTCATACCAGATATGGGAAGGGAAAATAATCATATATTTGCTGTTGTTTATGGGGGGGAAAATGAGATTAATAGTATTGCTTGTTTAGTAATGATTTGTTATTTTGGATGTTTCAAGAGAATCAAACTAAGTACAAAGTATTTCATTAAATTGAAATTCTTTTTCAGATCATTGAAAAACATGGTGGCCAAGTAGAAAGCTCGTACAGTAGCAAGTGCACTCATGTAATTTGTGAAAATACAAAATCGTTAGTTGTCCAACAGGTAAATATAATTTTTATATCAAAAAAGTTCAAGAAAATTGAAACTTTCAGTCTATCCAATTATACTTACACAAATTCGTAGTACAATAAGAGGTTCATTTTTTTTCTTTTTATGTGAAAAGTAATGTGCATTGAGTTGCTTTGTTTTCCCAACAATCAAGTAAGAATATCAAATTATATTAATCTTTAATTTGATTAAAATGTTTTCAGGAAGCCAAAATTCTTTTATAAATTTTTTTTTCTTTCTGTGATTCTATCTATATTTTATTTCAAACATCATGCTTCCTTTTTTTATAATAATCAGTTATATAATATAGCTATAATAAAATATATATAATATAGCTATAATAAAATATATATAATATAGCTATAATAAAATATATATAATATAGCTATAATAAAATATATATAATATAGCTATAATAAAATATATATAATATAGCTATTTTATATAAAATAGTATCAATTTTTTTATAATAACAATTGAGTCTATTTTTTTTAAATTTATTTATAAAAATGTGCCAATCATGCAGAAATCTGCATTTAGTCCTTTGGGCTTAAAGCTACCATATTTTGAACACATATAGTTTGGAAGATAATGATATGTACTTTTGAATTTTCAATTATTTTTTTTATTTAAAAATTTAACTTATCATTTTTTTATTATAACTTAATAAATAATCTCATAAAAACTAATTTTTTATTGTCTTAAAATTACAATTTTAATTACAGCAGTATATGATTATTGTGATTTTGCCCCTAATTTTGACATATAATTAAAAGATTTTTTTTTTCTTTTTAATATAATTTCTAATTCTTGCAGTGCTTTACTTTGTTGTAATGAAATAGACTTTTAGTTCTCCTTCATATGCTGTGGATTGAAGTAGCCTAGTATCATTGTAAACATATAGTCACTGTTTCCAGGATTTTTTATAAAATCTATTATATTGCTAAAAAAATGATTCCTGCAACATGATGAATCTGTCATTGTCAAAGTTTCTTCAAATTATATATTCTGGAAAATTATTTATCTTGATTGAAAATTAGAAAAGTCTTTGCAAAACAGTTCTTATATAACTTCAAAAGGGGACTTTAATCTAACTAAATTAAATCTTCTTGTATTATATTTTAATTTATTTTTCAGGCTATAAGAGAAGGCAAACGTTGCATAACTGCTCATTGGTTAAATGATGTTTTAGAGAAAAAGAAGTTGAAACACCCTTGGCTTGCTCATCACCTCCCTACTCCATTTTCTGATGATAAGCCTTGTAAAGATCAGGTAATGAGGTTTTTATTAAATTTGAAGTATATTATTTGTAACTTTAGAAACTTTCTGCAAACTACATTTTATAACTCTGTATTAGATCTGTTTTAAAACTAGTCCCCCCCCCCCCTTTTTTTTTTAAATTTGTCCAGTATATATAATGTCTTTAAAGGTCCTTAAAATCTGCTTATTTTTAATGATTCTTATATAACAACATTCTAATTACTTATTTTTTAGTCCAGATCTTTTTTTCTTTGTGATGGGGGAGGGGGTATTTCACCTAATCACACAACCTCTCTAGATCCATCAAGTTATATTTGTGGTGTCTCATTGAATCCAGAACTCAATGGAAAAGGTTTTATCTTTGTTTAGGGAAATATTGATGAAGGGTAAAATTTACCCCTTTTATCAGTTTGATTTTTCTGACTAGAAAATCTGGGTGAAACTTGGTGAGATTTAGCAGTAACTTAAGCTCATTGTTGCTTTTCTACACATAATTATTTATTTGTAGAGCATATGTTGATTATATACCATCATTTAGTAAATTTCCATGAATGAATTATGTGAATATTTTTACTACAAATAAATTCTACACTTTCTTTTGTACGAAGGTGTTGAATTTTTTAATAATATGCCAGCAGAATGTGTGTTTAACTTACTGTGGACTTTCAAAAATGAATATACTGAATGGTCCGTAGCCTCAAAATGTGAAATGTTTATGATGCTCTGAAATTACTTGCAGGTCATTTGTTATTTGTGCCATAGCATGCCGAAATTAAATTAATGTCAGTAAAATTTCTTTTTTACTTTTATGAGTTTTCATACAGAGAAACTGTAATATCAAAGAAATTCGGACTCAAGATTTTCCCCCATTCTTTACGGTTTAACCTTCGATAAACTCATTTTCGGATTTATACCTGTCTGTGAACATGGTAACTCAATGCTTTAAACTAGAAAGATGAAATTTGGTTTGTTGTCTTATTGTTGAATTCACAATTGCTATTAAATTTTAAATGAAATCCATTTGCAAGAAATTTATCCATCTGTCAGTCTGAATGCAAGTAAACATAACTTCAGAATGCAAAGAGTGACATCAGTATTGATATTAGTTCTTATTTTTACTCTAAAAGTTCTTATAAAATGCTTATTATTTTTCTAAATAAAATTCATCACTTATTTTGTTTTCTGCATGAAAAAAGTTTATATGTCTTTTCTTTTAAATGTTGAATAATCAAGAACTGTTCATACATGTCTGCATGAACAGTTCTTACTTACATACTTATGTCATGCATACTTACATGTCTGCTTTTTCTTATTTATATGTACATGTAGTTGAAAGCATTTTCTATTCAAAGATTTTTTTAGAAAATTAGAAAAGCAAATCTACTTTTTTTTTTAAATTATAAATTCATGCAATGAATCTGAGTTATATGTGAGAAAGAAAAGCTTTCTTTTTTTGTTGTTGTTGTTAATGTTTTTGATAAAATGTGTTTTTTCTTTCTCAGATAATTACTATTACTAATTTTGAAAACGAGGAAAGGATAGCATTGAAACATATTATTACCATCTTGGGTGCCAAATATACCAATTATATGACTAGTCACAATACAGTTATTATTTGCAGGAAGTAAGTTTTTGCTTATGTTTATTAATGATTTCACTTGTAATTTTCTTGCTGAAAGGTAACTAATGTTTATAAATTTTAGGGGATAGTTTTTACTGTTGTTGCTGTATTTCTTACTATCCATATAATTTCTCTTGTTCAGAAATTTCTAATTCGGATTTTTAACATCATTAATAAATTGAACATATAATTCGAAAATTTAGATTTTTTCATAGATGCAGTTTTATGTATTAATAGTACTGATATCCTAATTACATAGTTAAGCTATCTTTAAACTTGTCCCTGGAATTGAAATGGTTTTATTTAATGGAGAAATAGTATTGAACTGTTAGATCTGAAATCTGTTTTTAATCTGGTATGAAAAGAAAATAATTTTGTTTACTGGAATTAAATGCTTGATTTACTTGCTTTAAATGTGCCATATTAAATGTATTAACAGTTTTATTACTAAATTTAATTTATGCTAAACTTTGGTCATTTTAATTTCTCATAATTCCTCGTCCAATAAACTTTCTCACTTGTGAATATAAATTTTGATTACAGAATACTGAAATAAAATTTAAATCTATATAGAATGCAGATTTTTATATTATTTCAGTATCACCAAATATTTTCCCCCTATTAGATATTAATTTTATTTATGAATTTTAAAAAAATTATATTCGCTTAAAAGAATATTGCCTGTTATTCTGAATAGTTATATTTTAAAAATAGTTCTGTATTTAAGTATTATTATTATTATTAAGTATTCCGTTTTTAAAGTAATTTGAATAGAAGTTATTCTAAAGAAAATACAGTGTAACACTCCAGTCAACTAGATATTTCGATCCAATTTTTGTCTCTTAGAAAGGCGATTTTAATGAAGAAAATTCATACTTTTTCATATTTAATTAAATATTTCAAATCTGAAGAATTTCAATAATTATGAATTTTATCTTATATATTTAAATTTAATTCTCTTGGGAACTGAAAACGGAAACAAAAAGGGCAGATTTGACCTTTCAAAGGATTTAAGATGACTTCAGTGACAATTACCTATCATATATTGTAGCATGAAATTCAGATGCAAGAATTTTTAACAATAAGGTATAATTTATGGATTTCATTGTTAATAGTTCTAATCTCTATTCCTACTTGTAATAAATAAATGAATGAATGGGAGGGGGGTAATGGATTATTAGATTATTTTAGAATTTGTTAAAACAGGATATGAATCTCATTTGTTATGAATTTAAGTAAAACTGTTCTTGTAATTTTAATTTTCCAGTTACATCCTGCTTTCTCTTCAGTTATTTGAATCTTTTAAAGTTATAAGTTGGATAGTTACTTTCTTTTTGAAATAAAAAAAAATTAACCGACTTTATATTATTTTTTAAATAAAATATTTTCTAAGAGATTGTAATGAAATTTTATTGAGTTCTTGCAGAAATAAATTATTCTGCATTTGAGAAATCTTTCCTTTCATATGATTTTCTTTTATTTATGAATTCATAGAGTCAGATATGAAAGCTTCACTTTATTAATGCAATTTTTTTAAAGGTGTATGTATTATTATATGGTTTAAAAGAGTATATATATATATAGTATGAAATTTTGTTTGTTGTTTTTTGCAGTGAAAGGTTGATAATAATTTTAATTCTTAGTTAAATATATGGGTATTTATAACTTCACCAAAAATAATAGTTGTTATCCTATCAAATATGAATATCTTACACAGGTTCTATTTTTTGTTTATAGAATTCATTCCATCTATTTCATTTTTTTTATGGTGGAAGCATTTTCAGTTTATCAGGCACTTGATGAACTTTCAGTCACAGAAAAAAGTTTACTTTCGCTATTTGGTTTTAAATGCTTAACAATATAATCTTCAAGGGTCATTTCCAGATTAGCAAGCAAAATTCTAGTCCTGGAAAAATTTGATTAATAAATATGCTTGAAGTAGAGTCCAGGGCATACTCTTATAAATTGGTATGAAAAGCCAGACTTACTCACAAAGGTATTAATGGAATAACATCTATTACTGAAGTGGATTACTTGTGAAGATTCAGCTTCTTATTATCAGAAAACTTTTCTTCAAAAACTGAGTCATATTTTTCAAAATAATAAATATTGGCAATGTCCCCACCTTGTGTAGGTCAAACTGTGTGCAAAATTTGATTTCAATTTTCAGACTTTTTCGTCATCCAAAGCCTATATTCAAAAAGCTGTTTCTAATTAATGGTATCTTCATTTTCTTGTACAATTTCGGAAGTGTTTTTTTATAGTTATTGATTGCATCTTTTGGGCATTAAGAGATAATGATCTTTTTTGCCGAAAATTCCATTTTCATCACATTTTAATCAATCTTACCCTCAGCAATTAAGCAGATCTTGAATTGAAAACTCAGCTTATTGCTAATGACAAATCCCACTTTTTATTCTTTGCAAAATCATCTGCACTTTATGGCTCTGTTTTTACCCTTTTCTTTCTGCTTGGAATTGTTTACCCCTCTGCTATTGTCAATATAATCACACACAAAAAACTTGCTTATTTTTATATATTTATTGCAAAGGAGAAAATACATATAAATATGTATGTTTGTGAAATTTGGGCACTTTCTGCAATGAAAGGTTATTGTAGAAAGAAAGATCTTTATTCTTGATTTAAATATATGGATATTTACATCACCAAAAAGAAATAACTCTTATTTTACTTTATAATATGAATATCTTACACATAACAATTATACAACAGATCTTGATAGAAAATTTAGCTTATTACAAGTGGCAAAATCATCTGTGTTTTATGGCTTTAGTTTTTACTCCTCTTCTCTTCTTGCAAATTGCTTAACTTTCTGTTACTCTGTCTGTCAATCTAATCCAGTTTTAATCTCCCTGATTTCATTTTTAGTCATAGAATGAATTGTTATATTTTTATCTCTGAGTTTCCCTTATAAAACTTGGTGTGCCAGCTAGCTATCCATACCAATCTAAATTGTATCACAAACTATTTTACAAAATTCAGTTACTGCTACAGACAGCAAGACACGAATTAGACTTAATGCCTTTAGGCATGTGCTTCATTATCAGATTTAAGTATCTGAATTTCCCAAATATAATAATGCTTGAAAATATAGCAAGGCTGCTGTTTATTTGAAATTCTATCTGTTTTCTGTAGGGTCTGACTCACAAAATAATTTAATTCAAATAAATCATTTATAATATTAAAATTTATATAAATATGAATCTAAAATTTTCACTTGCTAGTATTTTAAAAATAGAATTTTATTTCATTTGTTGCTCTAACTTGATTGTGCTTTTTAATTTTTAGGAATGAAGGTAAGAAAGTGAAGAAGGCTCGTGAATGGAGAATACCTGTTGTGAATGTTCAGTGGCTTCATGATCTTATGTTTGGTCAGATTGATGCTTTGAGACTATCCATGGCACACAAATATCAACAATATGATATGGAAAATCCTTTTGCTATTGACTATGCACTTGCTCCCCACCTTATGGGTAAGTTGTTATAAGCTTAAATAATATTAACACTTTTTTATCTAAAAAATCATACTCAATAAACAATACAGTGTCTCATAAGTCCTTTTGATGTGGCAGTTTATAAGATTTTAATATGACTTCTTCCAACTGCTTTTTGTATCATAATACCACTGAATGCTCTATTTACTTATTAGAGCCTGTTTAGAATTATGTTGTTTTTGAGAATGATTATGAGAGGTATACTCATCCAGATTTCTTGCTTTGTGTGTCATATGAACATACTTCTTAATGGGGTTTTAAAAGAATATTACAGATGTTGAAATTAGTAGAAAATTCCAAATCCTTTATCTTCATATATTCCATCTATCAATTAAAAAGCTTTTCATTTAGGGACCTTATAGTTTCTGTTAATACTAATGTGGTGGCTACCTTATTATCACCCTCTAATTGTGAGAAAAGACATTATATCAACATTTCTTGATAAGTATATCAAATGTTGGTTCTCATGGTTGCTTCTAAACATCTTTTGAGACTCTATGAAGAATAAAACAAAACTTGATAAACTATTCTTTTTTGTTATGATGCAAATTGCAATCAATAGTTGTAAAGAAAAGACACTTTGAAATCATATGGAAAACTTAATGCAACTTTGTATTCTGAATATTTTTTATGATCAGTTTTCTTTTTTGTGAATTTCATTTTGCAAGGTATAGGATTTATAAGTCAAATTTTATAGAGAATTTCAGGCCATGAAAGCTATTTCATTGATTATAAAAATTTAAATTTATATTATCATTTAACATTATCTAATACAGCTTATTTTCCTGACTGCGTCGAATTTTTTTCATGTCATGCCTAAATCTTTTACTTTTTTGTAGCTGCTTGGAAAGTCCCCATTAAAATCACTGAAGAATTGATTAAGGTATGTAAATTGTATTTACCTCAATATTTTTATTGACTTATCTCTTTAATTTATTTATGAATTCAATTGTTGGTATAAAAATTATATTAATATTTTGTCAAGTAAGCTATGATTAAGTAATAATAATAATGATGTCTAAGGGAAGTTTAGAATTCACTTGCGAAAAAAAAAAGCAATTATCATTTTGGAACTGTTTTATAAATTATTAGATAATAAAGAATATAAAATATGTTACAATATATGAAGTTCACCTTATGTTAAAAAGAAAAATTGATAATTAATTCTTTCATATACTCTCTTCTAGAACTCTTGTCTTCCATTGTGTGTGAGCTAAATACTGGGGATATTATATTAGATTTAAAACTGCAATTTGGCTAAATATATTAGTATCACAAAAAGATAAATCGTAAAACAAAGATAATCTACTGGTACACCATTTATTTTGTTCGTTATAAAATAAACTAAAGCTGTAATTTTTTTTTCTCTTAACTGTTCCTTGTTATATCCCAGAACACACTTTCTTGTTATTGTTCTTATTGCAATCATTTATGCAATGCCAAATCAGCATATACTTCGTTTCATTTATTTGATTAAATCAGTTTTTTTCTTTAGCTTTAATTCAATTAGCATCTTTGCAGTCACCTATATTTTTATATGCTTCTTTTAAATCTTTATAAAAGCTCTTTTTGTAAAGAAATTCATCTGTTCCTCTATAATTTACATCATAATAACATAGCAATAATAAATGTATTTTTATTTTCTTTGATTATGTAAAATTGTAAATGAAATTTAAATTATGAAAGGAAACAGAAGTTTTTAGAATGAAACAAAACTCCATAACCTTTAAGCAATTTAAAGATTAAAAGTAAATGTTAATAATTTTTAATAAGTGGCATTACTTTTTATTTGAATTTAATGAAAAGCTTCATTTAATTGGTATATTACCTTTAATAACTAGTTGTATATGTCATAATTGAGATAGGAAAATTAAGAAAAATCCTAGGCAGATTCATTGAAATCTTTTTATCATTTTAGAATAACAGAATATTTTTGTCAGTAAATGAAAAGAAAAAATTAAAAATTTTTAAGAAATGTATTTAACACTAAACCTACCGGCATTTCACCGATACATTGGAATTGCCATTGGAAGCGGGTCAAATGACCCGCTCGTGGTAGCTTTAGTGTTAAATTTTGATTTATATATTTCTTAACAATTTTACAAACTTGTTTTGATTTTTTTTTTTTTTAAAGAAAAAAATAACCTAATTTTTGAAAAATTGCAATTTCTTTCTTTGAATTTGATAAATGATCTTATCTACTAAATATTTAAAAGGATATTTGCAAGTTCTAATTTTATTAAATATAATGCTTTTATTTCTAAGATTTTTCCCCCCCATTTTTTAGAAGCACAGTATTGAAACTAAAACTCCAGAGTCAGTAGCTAGTACTGAAAAAGTAAGTTTATAGTAATATGTTTTATATTTGTATATTAGAAAATAATCAGCTTTTTCTGTTTTGTCCTGTATAATGTTCCATTTCTCCTCTTAAGGAATCTAAGAAAAGAGAGAATGAAGAAAATATTGAACCAGAAGCTAAGAGGATAAGGTAATTTTTTTTTTTTAACTTAAATGTATTGATTTGTCAACTATTCTAGGAGTTCCCTTGTTAAAAGAATGTAAGTATTGTTTAAAAATGACAAAATATTTTACTTATGAATTAATTTTAATGTATATATTGGTTTGAAAAACTTTATTCAAAATAACTACATTTGAAATACTCAGAGTTATATGTTCAAATTAAAAACACTGCTGCAAGATACTTCTTTTATCGTTATTGTATAAGATTTATATAATAGCTAAATTTATTTTTATGAAGTCTTTAACTTGCTCTTACTCCTTTTCTTAGAGTTGAATCCCCTCCCCTGGAGGAAAACATTCCACTTACCACTCAAAATCCACCTGATAATGAAAATAAACCTCGAGTTCTATTTACGGGTGTTACAAAAGTTAATGATTTAGCAAAGGTAAATATGTTTTTCTTGTGATTCTTTCTTTTTATTTGATGATGTAACTTTATCTAAAGAAATATTTCATAATTCTGACCTTAAGAATGAATTCATAAATTATTTATCTTGATAAAACGTTGTATTTATCTATGAAATGTGCCATATTTGACTAGGTGGTGTTACAACTTGGAGGTTGTATTGCAAAATCAGAAACAGAATGCACTCATCTCATTGCCAGTCGTTATAGTCGCACACAGAAGTTTCTTTGTGCTATTCATGTTGTAAAATATGTAATTACTCCAAACTGGATTACTGAAAGTGAAAAGCAAAATCAGTTTGTGGGTAAGTGAGGCAATACATTTTTAATTTGTTACTTCTAATTAATTAAAATTTGTGTATATATAAAGACTCCAACTTCAGTGCTTTTCATCATTTTTTTTTCAAGTATTGTTGTTACATATTATTTATATAAGTATTATATGTTTTTAAATATTTTAATATTAATACTAATTGCTTTTCAGTAATTTTATTTAAAAGGAAAAAATATATATTATCTGGTAAAAAATTTTTAAACAAAACTTATTTCAGATGAAAAACAATATATATTAAGAGACACTGAAAGTGAGAAGATTTATGGTTTCAATATGGAGACAGTATTAAATAGAACAGATAGAACTCCAATTTTCAAAGTATGATAATCTTTACTACTCACAATTGCATTTTTGTCTTTAATTATTTTCATTTGATATTTTTCTTGCTTATGTATTACTGATATTATATAGCCAATAGTATGAAAATTTTAAGAGTTGTTCCTTATATTCCAGTGTCTTACTATTATATGTTCCTTGTAAATTTCTAACACATTTATTAAATATAAAATGTAACATTTTAAATTACTATAACAACAATTAAAATTTTTTAAATATTTTTAACTGAAACTTAATGGGATGGGGGTTGACAGTATTAAAAAATCAATTTTTTTTAAAGAAAAAAAAACTATTATTTACTTATTACTAATAAATCTTTTGACATTACAGGATTATATATTCTTTGTTACTGCTGGTGTAATTCCCAAGCCTGATATAACTAAAGCCATCATTGAAGCTGGTGGTGGTATACCTGTATATAAAAAAGCCCCAACTTTAAGGCAGATTAAATCTATTGAACAAGTAATTACTATTTTTATAAAATCTTTACTAATAATATAGATTACAGGATGGAGCCATTAAAAGTCTACCAAATTCGGCACAGATATATTATGGAAGGTGTGGTGTATACCCCAGAGCCTTTTAACTTTTTTTTTTGTTAATTTCCCATAAAAGTTATTGTTCAAAACTAATTTTTATGTTGTTTTGAAATTTAAAAGAATTATCTTTTTAATGTTAATAATTTAAATATTGTAAAAATCTTTTCTGAACTTAGCAGTTTAATTTTTTATTATTTTATTTATTTATTTATTTTGCATCATTTTAATCGTTGAAGTTCCAACTATTTTCTTTGTTCATTAAATATTTAGTTGTGTAATTTTCTTATATTATTGAAGAAAGGGAGGAGGAAATTGTTCATTTACTTATGTAAATCACATAGATATTAAAATTATAGTACTATATAGGGAGTTATATTTTTAATAGCACTATAACATAATGGAACTTGACTCCTCAAACAAGGTTCATATATGTAAAAAACAGAACACATGCTAAAATTACTTAACATTACTTTAATGTCTGCCGCAATTTAATGTTTAAATATTTTTCTTTAAGGGAATCCTGAACATTCATTTAAGCATAAGAAATCTAGTTAGAAGAAAACGCAACATATATTCCCAATGAACCAACTAATCGAGAAATTCAGCAAGTTAAATAATAAAATTACTAATTTAGTCTTATTATTTACACATATCATCTCTTCTATATAAAATTAATTACTTGTCTTATGATCATGATTAGTTTCAAAAATAGCTGTAAATGGGATACAGATCAGACAAACAAAAAAGAAATTAAAATGTTATTATCAAATATTTATGCATACATTGCAAAAATTTGTATTAAAAAGATATTGCATTTACCCAAATGGTTGATTTCAAAATGAGTTCCCTTTACATAAACTGGACAAATTTACATTAAAAAATTTCAATAGCATAAAACCATTCAATAATCCATAACTTCAAAGGAAAAATATTTATTTAAAATTGGTAAAAAATATTTTTATGACTTGTTTTACATTAATTTATTTATTGATTTTATCCATAATTTTTTACTTGTGTTATGTAAAGATTTGTTTGTCTTAATGTAGAATAATGGACATATAATAATGTTAAAGAAAATATCACTCTGCACCATAAGTAAAAGATCTTATTTGCATCAAAAAATCTACAAAACATTTTGATAGAATTGATTATATTCTGTTATATTCTTTTAAATCTTATTTAATTGAAAAGTCAATCAGATTACTGTTCAGCTGTAAAGTTAATTTCTGAACTGTGTTATGAAGTTTTAACATTTACTACTCTTTCCACATATTACATTATACCAAAGAAATTAATATATACATTTAAACTAACAGATTTGTCTTGTGTATGAATAATTTTTATCAATAATCAGACTAAATTGTTAATATATGTATTGAAAATTTTAGAGTGGGCGAAAGTTTATCATCATCACGTGTGATAATGATCTTCATCTCTGCAAAATATATATGGAAAAAAAAATCTGTAAGTTTTTATTACTGTATTCACTAGTTGATATATTGAGTTTTGATTTGAATGAAACTATTTCCATATTTTTCATTAATGAAAAATATTTAATTATCTTATCCTTTAAGTCTTCACTAAAACATATATATATATTGTGCATTTTGATTGGCATATTGGCCTTTGCACCAAATCTTTAAACCGTATCTCGAAAAAGCACTTTTTCAATTTTTAAGGCACATTGCAGACTTCTTTCCTTTATTGTTAAATTTCTTTTAACAAATTTTTGGTGAAGAGAAGAAGTTATTTGGATTGTTGTGTTTACCCAAAAATGAAACAAATCTTATCTATCTGATAATTATCTTTCATTTTTATAAACAAAAAAAGTTATAAGTCTTTAGAAACATGCATTTTTTTATTATTATTCTACTTAATTTTTGTTAGCAGTTCAAAGAAATGTAAAAAAAAAAAAATTTATGGTGAAACCGCTGTACAAATGCTTTTTGAAAAGTGTTCTGCATCTTTTATACTCAAAATGAAATTTTTATTACAAGATTTTTATGTTTAAATACTATTTACAGCTGATAGAGCAGAATTAACAAAGCAATTGAAAATATTTCTTGTTATCTACTTGACTAATAATATTTTCATCCCAATTTGAGATCTATTTCAAAATAGCCAAAGTTTAACTTGTGAAGTACTTATAGTTTATATATAATATTGATTTTAAATTGTTATTTTTCTAACATTTTCAAAATTTATAGCACCAGATCATATGTGGTTACTAATTTTTGAAAGATGATAAAAATAGCTGCCTTTCAGTAGGGGTAGCTAAATTTTAAAACTTGACTATTTGTTTTAATTTTTTAATAGATTCAAAGTAACAGGAAATTTCATAACAATGTTGAACAGTAAAAAAAAAATCTTTCTTCCAAGTTTTAATCCAACTTATTTAACATAGTGAGGATAGCAGTATGTTGTTTGCTATAGAACTTAATAATTAAAAAATATTGTCTGAATTAATTGTCATAAAACCTTTACTAAAATCTTCTTTATACTTCATAATTTAACAGTTGCCTAACTGACCACTATCAGTTTTCCTAATGTATTTCACGACTTGTATTCTGATTGAAAGATTATAATAATTCTCTTAAGTTATGCTAATTTGTTTCAAATACAGAGACTCCCGAGCATCCGGCTTCTGGAAGGACAGACCGGAGTTCTATGAACTCATTTCCTTTCCCACTAATACCAGAAGAGAAAGTTTTTATATCAAAGCACACTATTTTAATACATATTTTCTCACTTCTTATTGAGTACTAAATCCTCCATTTATTTCAAGCCATGTATAATGTGAATGCAGCCCAGTGAATCATAAAAAGTTGCCGGTAACATGTTGAGTTAAAATAGAAGGCTCTGAACAGTGCCCCCGCCAAGTCAAGCAATAACAAGCGACACGGCCGTATCATCCTTTTCTCGAAACAGTTCAGGCCATTTTCGACCCCCTATAACTTTGTTGTGGATAAAACTAGAAGCCTGGATTTTCAATAACCCAGCAGGCATTATATAAACACGGTATATTTCAAATTGCATTAAATTTGAACCATTAGTTTAAGAATTATAACCAGTCAAAGTTTGTGAATTTTGTCACTGACTGACATCATCAAAACTCTAAGGCACTTCTAGCAGACATAGAAGCTTCAAATTTAGAATACAATTAGTGTTTAGTGTATAAATCAAGGAAAAACTAAAATATGCATGTAATAATGGACAGATCGATAAATTTCTCAAAGTTTCGAGCATTATCCATTTTGTCAGAAAATGGTCGCCAAGTTTATCACCAAGCTCTGGGATCACTGGCTCAGCATCCAATACAGATTACTATAAAATGGTCTCTCTTATGGTGACACTATTCGCACTGGGAAGCAAAATTACAGGTTTGTAACAATATCTAATTTGAAATAATTCAATTTGAAGCTGTTTAAGCTGCAAACGCAATGGGTGTTTATCAGAGAATCAATCTGGTAGAAGAAAAGCAAACTGATCTTCAAAGTATGATATGTATAGCCTATGCTATAACTATACACAAAAGTCAGGGCCTAGGTCTAAATAATGCACTGATGGATATCGGTCACGCTGACGTAGCACTTTCGAGAGTTACAAGTCTGGAGGTCTTACATCTAATTAATGTCAACTTTGGAAATATTAAAGTGCAGGAATCCTCAATTTGTGAATGCAACAGTTTAACAAGCATTTACCATCCAGACTTGTCAAAAATTGTAACATCAAAGCTTACGAGAAAAACCCATAAAGACAGGGAGTGGGCTTTGAGAAAAACTGTATCTGAAGCTCAAGAAATGAAAGAGGAAGACTACATACAAAAATAAGAAAAGGACTATCTACAAAAAGAAATGAGATGCCATCAAAAACATAACTTGTAAAAAAAACCAAGTCTCGCGACTTAATTCTTCTATCGTAAAAAGTTGTGAGATCCATGTAATAACAATTCGGTCAATTTATTTAGTCCCTACTTAAGGGTCCTTCTGTCTTAAGTTATTACATAATTATCTAACCTAACAACATCTTATAGTGACCATATCAATATTAAAAATCTTTTGTGGTTTAAATAAATAGATTAACTAGGCAATCACACTAAACAATCTAATTTAATATAGTATGTTAATGTAAAGATACATTGTGTTTTCATGCGATGGCCAAGTCAATCTATTTATTTAAACCATAAAAGAATCTTAATATTGATATGATCGCTATACGATGTTGTTGGGTTAGCTAATTATGTAATAACTTAAGACAGAAGGGCCCTTAAGTAGGGACTGAATAAGGACGACTTGGTATTACATGGATCTCACAACTTTTTACGATAGAAGAATTGAGTCACGAGACTTGTTTTTTTTTACAAGTTATGTTTTTGATGGCATAATTTATATACAGCAGTACATGCTTCAAGAATTTATTACAGAAAAAGTAAGTTAAAAGACATAACTTTTTGACTTAAATGCAGGAAGCATAAACAATATTGCCAATGCAACACCTTGCTTTTTTCGTTTAATTATGAAGAAAGTTAACTAGGCCGGATAGTCGGGAGTATACTGTAAATTTCGTTTTTTTATTCGTAGTCTACGAATCAAATGATTTTAGTTATATAGGGTTAAAGAAAAATTATTCAGTGGTTTAGTTTGCTGTTGGGAATAGAAATTTTACTATTTTAGTTTTATTTATATAATGTATCCTGATGTTTCGAATCTTACAGGTGTACAGAATATAGAATTCATTCTAACTGGCAGTATAAGGCAGGAATTGGACTTCAGTTCCTTTGAATACACTTTGTAGATTTACAGATTATATTTATTTTTTACATAAAACATTTTTATGCTGTATATATATAAATATGTTGTGCAATAATTATTCATTATTATGTTGCAGATAGTTACTAAAATAAATATATTTTAAAATTTTATTTTTGTATTGTTATATATAATTAGAATAAAAGTTTATTTCTAAGATAATTAATTTTACATGCCTTTACGTCTCAGAGTATT
This sequence comes from Argiope aurantia, assembly GCA_026543865.1. Classification (NCBI taxonomy): domain Eukaryota; kingdom Metazoa; phylum Arthropoda; class Arachnida; order Araneae; family Araneidae; genus Argiope; species Argiope aurantia. The sequence continues at coordinate 256,486 of JAPMOR010003818.1, read as the reverse complement.
GTTCCAAAAAAAAGTGCTAGTAATGATTAAAAAACAAACATAATAAACATTTTTTTAATTACTGCTATTATAATAATTTACACAACAAACAAAATTTCTTAATATATATATTAAACAATATCAATCTGTTTCCATATATATATAAACAACATACATTGGAATGGTTTTAGTATTTACAATGAAAAAAGTCACATTCATATACCTTTTTATAATATGTCATTTTACTATCAAATAAAGATCTTGGTTAATGCTGATGTATAATACAACCTGAAAAAGAAAATCTTTTAGCATCTTGAAATAAACTACAATTAATTTTTCTGCATTAAAAATAATAATAGTTATTATTCTATTGTTTTTTTTAAAAAAATTCATTGGTAAAAATGTTAAAATTGGTTAAAAATTTTTTTCTTGTAATTTTTTAAAACTTACTAAACAAAAAATTATAAATGGCATATCTATACATAGTATAAAATGAAATCTCCTGAAAGCATCTGTATGTTGAAATTCAAAAAAACTCGAGAAATACTTAACTAATTTTGTAGAGCATTTATTGGGAAAATTTTTAGTATATTGTAGTCATATCAAGATGAAAAAAGGAGTTTTATAATTGTGTTTTAATTATTTTCCTACTACGATTCGCGCATACCTAAAGCGGCAGTATCTGTGCTTTGCACTTCTCTCAAACTTCGCATGTGCAAACAGCAAGAGCTGCGATATTTGTATGCGATACATTTCTTTTTTTACATCTGATTTTAAACAGCAATTCAAATCGCATTATCCCCAAAAGAAGAAAATTCAACCTTGGACAGAGCACATTAAATGCCAAAATGCTTAGTTTGTTGCGTGATTATGAAAATGTAGAGGAAAGAAACTTTAGGTTATCGAATATCGGAGAAAGAATGTCCACACTTTCTTCAAAGGAGAGTCTTCTGCTGAATGAAATAACCATCTCTCTTTAAATCGCACAGCAATTGAATTACAGACACAGAATGAATCTCGCCTGTCTGCTGACATTTAAATTTGTGACACAGGAGAAATGAAAGAACAAACGTTCTTGATATTTTGTCCGAAAAGGTACTCTGCTCTGAATTTCGATTCATGTGTGGATTACAGAAATGATGCCTCGGTTTCAATAGGAACAATGTCTATAGTCTGTCAATACTGTTCAGCTTTAGGAACAGCTTTGATATACAGCCATTTTCACTCAAAAAATAGTTTATTGTCAAATCCTAGAAAAATGGTCGAATGTGGCACGAACGGCAGCAATAGCGTTTCCAATCTAAAGGTTCCGAAGAAAGCTTTAGCAAATTAACGGAAATATAGAAAAAAAGTCAATAAAAGCAGTAAAATGAAATGCATTCAAAAAATTTAATTGAAAATAATAAAAGTAATCAGAAGAAGTATGTGCAGCAGGAAAAAAATCAAGGGTAATGAAGGAATGATCGAAGTACAGTAACATAAAAATAAATAAATATATATATATATAAAAGGCGGCAATGACTGTATATCACAGCTTAGCCCTAAATATTTCTGAATGTGTGCTATAAAAAATTGTTTTGTAGTTATTTTTGATGATTCCTAAATATCTTTTTGATCCCACATGACATTCCCATGTCATATCCAATGGTGGCTAGACTTAAATCTAAAGCTAATTTTTTCTCTTAAATGTTATGCCACGGGCAATGCTGTGCGGGTTCTGCTAGTATACATATATATGCTGAAAAATAATAATTCAATAAGATAACAAGTCTAGTACAAAATGTTATTAACACATAAACAATGGATAGAAAAAAAAGCATCTTTGATATTTTTCATAACAATTTGACTGAACTATCGGTTTTTGACTTTTTAATTCAATCAATGGAAAGGGGGAGTTAATAAGGGAAAGTTGTCAATTTCCAATCTTTTCTTTCTGCGTAGTCTGGAGAAAGGAGAAAGAGGGTTACAAAATTACAACACAAGAAAGTAATTTTCAATATGGCCTGCAGGTGAAGATAATATTATGCCTTAGATGCAGAACTGAAATGGTCTTTGAAATGTAGGGGAAATTATTATTTGTAGAGCTTTTGTAAATATGCTTTTCTGTTTGTCATTTTGCCATACATTTAGGATGTTCTGTTTAAAAATCTAGCTGATCTTAATGTATATAATCTAATATTTGAAAAATATTCAACCAATCCTTTAATTTTCCACTTTGTTTTATAATTGGGGGAGGGGGAAGGAGGTTGAAATAAGCTATGTGGCTCTAATTTTAATGTGCCATTCCATAGCCAAAGATATTTTGTGTTCTATTGAAAAATTGGATATGAGAAAGGTTTAATTTACTCAATCTATCTGTAAATTGGAAATTTGCGGCTTATTGAATGATGACTATTATCATCTATATACATATCTGTTAATAACTACCATCATCTATTTCTATCTGCATAATCACTGAGATTATTTCTATGACGCTGATGTGCATACCATAGGTTACGAAACACTGTATATCTAAGAGGCGTCCAATTTTGAAGCTCTATGATGAGTTCTATTGACATACAACTTAGCAACATTGTCAAATAATGAGATATCATTTGCATCACTCAAAAAAAAGCATGCACAAAAAATTTTATAATAAATGAATGAAAAAATTATATATTATTTTTCACATTTTTCTTACACCATGTCTAAATAGTTTAATTAAATAGGAGTACTCTTACGAAATAAATACTATTTCCAAACTTCCTTCATAACTGCCAAAGTAGCTGTTGGTAGCTGAGGGCCAATAAGGGGATTCATCTGTGCCATGTAACAACACAGCCAACTATAAAAGGAAAAACACATTAGCTATAATTATCAAATATAAATATTAAAGAAAAAAATTACAATTATTTTTAAACATCAAAAGAACTGTGGTCCAATACAGGTTAACTAAAGTATACAAAAGGATATACTAGGATCTTTCCTCATGAATGATGTATTTGTATTTCTATGTATCTTACAGCAGTTATTCGCTTTTAGACTTCACCAAAAATAGCAGATTATTATTTTTTTAAATTTTGTGTGCATCAAATCTGTTTCCATGTCACAGTTTCAAATGAAAAAGCTGTAAGGTAAACTGGATATTTTCTCTCCATTTATAATTAAAGTACATAATCTATGCATTATGTAATGAAATCTGAACATACAAATATGATATTTAAAGCTGCATACAACTGAATATTTTGTGAAAAATATTCTGTCGATTATTCCAACTATTCTTTCATATTGTTATCTTTAAATAAAGAATACATGAAATGTTTCAATAACTGTAAACAAAATAAGATTTAAAATATTTATTTTCAATAAATTTGAAACTACAACAAATTTTTAATAATGCATACTTTAAGCATTTTAATTCTCAATATGGTATGTGCATTATATGTTTGCATTTATGCTAACAAAAGAACTACAACCTATATTCTATTTTAAATATTTTTCATTAGCTTCATTATCAATTTAATGAACACAATTTCACTTTAATTTGTTAAATTTAGAATTGGTGTGCATTTCAATACAAAATGCAGCAAGTCAAATCTATAATAAGAATCGAAAACAAATATACAAAATTAAAACATTTATATTGAACTATTATAATATTCACATTTATTAAACAAAATAATTATTTTTAAAATATTCATTCATTGCAATACAAACAACAAAATTGTCATTTTAACATAACATCTCCTTTAAAAGAATCAGTAATATTAACACTTTTGCTATTAACCTGGCCCTACCAATTCCGCAAATTCTATACTGACAGGCCAGTTTGTTTCAAATGAGAAGGGCAGGATGTAAAGCAGAGAATTCCTCCACAATTCTTTCCTCATTTCACATCCTGCACCCCTCATTTGAAACAGAAATTGGTCAGACAGTAAAGAATTCATCAGGATCAGTAATGAAAGAGTTAGAGATCACCATACTTTATTAAAATGTATAAGTTGTGAAAAGATTTTAAAAAAGAAAGTTATTAGTCAAAAATTGATAATTTTATAGAATTTACCAATCTTGTAAAATAAATACTAGCAATTTTAGTATAAAATCTTTTAGACTAAACATTAAATTTAATTGGATTTAATTATTATCAAAAAAGTGAAAGCTAAAAAATTTCTGTAAAAAAAATCTAAAATAATCAGTGTCAAAGAATATTTTTAAAAAAATTAATAGTAAAAATTTAAGAAAGCTCTTTTTTCCTAACAAAATAAGAATACATCTTATGCATAAGAGAAATTTTAAAAAATACCTTAATTACCATAATAAAAGAAAACTGAAAAATTATATTATTTGATAATAAATTAAACTTTTCTTTCCTAAAAAAATAATGTTTGATTTAGATAATAAAAATCTTTGCTTTATTGCAACAAAATCCCTTCACAAAACAGCATGTCAATCACAAACAAAGGACTCGAAATCCAACAGGGAACATCCATGTAAAATAAAATTGATAAATCTATCTATATGTTCTAAATAAATAATTTGTGGTAACATCAAAAATGATGAAATTCTGAGAAATGGAATAAAATGATTTCCCAAGAAAGCATTGGCAATCATCAATTTTTACAAAATTTAGATACACGATGGAGAAAAAAGAATATATGAAATTGAATAACATCCAATTTGAAAATAGATTTTTCTTACAGAAAATACCTGCTAAATATATTTAAAACAAAATTATTTTTTAATGTATAAACTATCTAATTCATTAGAATTAGATAGTATATATAATACAAATTAATAAAAAATTCATTAGAATTGTTGACAAATTATTTTATTAGGCATACTGATGTGCTTTACAGTTTTTTACTATATGGCTGAATTAATTCATTTTGGAGTATAAGCAGTTCTATAAGCCAAGTTCAAAGTACTTAACTATTTGACAAAAATGACTAAAAATAATTAGTAAAAATTATGACCTGAAAGATCTCAATTTTTAAACTATCATGTTTTGTCCTTTAATCTGGCAGGTGCTTTGAATAATGAGGTTGCTAACAAAAGTAAAAAGGTTGCTTAAAGTTTCTTTTCTTTGAATTTTTACTTACAAAAGAAAAAAAAAATGAGGAAAACATCTGTATTTTAAATTAAATCAAAATTTACTGCACAATATTTTGTATTAAAATTTGTTAAACAACCATTAAGCTTAATTTTTTTTTATAATTTATTAAATGTTTCATTTTCTTACTTAATTACAATTCAAGAGGTGTTATAAAATATTTAACAGAGAAATAGTCACAATAGAAAGTTTGTTTCCCTAATTAAGAAAGATTTTCATGTCTCTCATATTTTCACACAAGAAAATTACCATGAACAATTCATTAAAAATTTATAAGAAAATTAATTCATTAGGTAGAGAGAAAAGTTTTAAAATCTTACAAAATCTCCAACATTTATGTTTTTCTAATTACTTTTGGAAGTCTAAAATGAAAATACAATATAAAATCTGAATAATATTCTATAAGAATTTGTATTAAAAAAAATCTCTAATAATATAACAATATGCAAAACATAATGAGAATAATGAATGAATTTGAATGAATAATTTTATAATGAATTTGAATGGCTATTTTCATATACTGTATTAATTCTATTTAATGAAATTAGCAAACTTTTAGTCGCGAATGATCAATCCTTTAAAAACACGGATTTGGAGACCAATACTCTGCCATGAAATGAATCCAGGTAGAATCATGCAGGGTGATTAGAATGATGATCTTGACAAATGGGGCCGCATATGCCACTTTTAAAGCCTCTAGAGGCAGAAGAAACACTTTCTCACATTTTGAAAATTATTTTCTAATGTTTATTTCAGTTACAACTATGCTTAAAAAAGTATGGAACCAAAATATTCATGTTTCATTATACAATGGTTATATGTAAGATAAGTTTTTAATTTGCCCAATCAGTAAGGCACAACAGTTATGAGGAAATTTCAATTATCATATATGGATTTTCTCCCAAGAAACATTTTAGTGTTCTCAATTATCCTGACAATTCTCAACACAGTGCAATTGGAAATGGATTTTTAAAGTAATAAAAAATTAAATTTATCACGTATTTGGAGAAATTTATTATATGATAAGTATTCAATTGCACCTATAATATTTATTATTTTATGTTAAACTAACAACTGATGTATTTAAAATACATATATTATGTGATCTATACATATTTATATGTAAATTGATTGTTAATTATTATACAAAGCCCTTTATCATTAAGTGTAGAAGAAAATGAAATTGATAACAAAGAGAAAGAAAATATGATGTTGATGGAGAAATCTGTAGACAACATTTCTTATCTTATTCTACAAGAAATGAAGACTGCAAAGATAAAAGAAGTAAATTATCTGCTATTATCAATGGCTAATTTTTGAGGAAAAAAAAATGTATATGTATAAAATATATGTATTTCTAAATTGAAGGCAACAGAAAAAAGACCATTATTATTATTTATCTAGAATTGATGCAGTTGATGATGAATCATATGCAATACGTTTCAAGAGCCCTAATTTGGCTAAATCAAAATTAGTTTTAGTGATTATTGAATAGTCTACAATTTTGGAGAGTCAGGAGGAAAAATTATATTTCACAATCTTACTTGTATACTTGAAAAATATTTTTTCAGCTAGTGCGAATGTTAAAGAATAATAAACTGAACTAATAATTGCAGCTGATTTCAACGTACGTTTTCAACATTTAGATATATTTCTTGTGTGTCATAATTTATAACGATTTCAACTTTTATAAAATTTAATTTCCAAACAAAACTGGCAATACAATATTATGGATCACTCCAAATTGAAGATAAAGTAATAAAAATATTTTCTATGTGAAATCTTATGAAATAGAAGATTTTATAGAAAAACTCTAAAATCAAACATGCCAAGTACTCCGATTTAATCGGAGTTTCTCCGATTTTTATCAGTTTACTCCGGTAATCCGAAAATTATCAGAAAACTCCGATTTTTTAAAGTTTGACGGTTTTATTTTTGTATTTCCCACTCTCCCTATGTAATTTGAATATCTGCTTGCCAAATGCAATTTTTAAAAAAAATACTACTTTCGGTTTTGAAAAATTATCGTTTCCGATACTGAATGCGGTTTGCTTTTCGTCAGTCGCTAGACTTGCGCTTAGAACACGGGGGCGCTCTCAATGCGGAGACATATCACTTCTCTGCCACGATGCGAATGTGAAGATCCTCCAAGCTTTCCCCGCGAATGAAATCCTAACCAAACTGGACCACTAAATCAGTTATTATACAGCAGAGAAGGGCAATGTATGCTAGGGATATTGACATTCCCACATAGCAATGCTTCCTGCGAACGTATATTCAGTCTTGTTCGTAGAAATAAAACAAATTTTAGAAACTCGATGAACATTTCAACATTATAGTCAATTTTAATTGCTAAATCTCAGATTTCAAATGTTTGCTATTCTCAAAAATATGATAAAGATTTTTTTTTAAAAAAAGCAAAATCTGCTACTACCGTTGCATTAAATAAATAAGTATTGGAATATTCATAGTTTTTTTTTTATTTTGTGTTTATACTTATTTTTAATGAAGCTTTTTTATGAATCTAAAAATTTCTTAGGAAAAATTTTCACCTTTCCCTTCAGAAAAAAAAAAAAATATTTTGTAAATATTTCTATTAAAATATTTTTAGCATGATTTGGAAATCTCAATAAAAAGGTAAGTCTTTGTAATATCAATCAAAATTGAAATGTTTAGAAATTTATTAACTACAGTAAACTTCTTAAATAATACAAAGTAAGAAAATTTACAGCTCAAGAACCAGTTTTTATATTTAAGAAGTAAAGTTATCTATGTGTGTACTTCATATATAAAATAATTTTTATTTATTTATTGATGTTATTTCTTTAAACATTCTTTGAGTCTCATTGCTTTAAAGAAATCTATGTCAAAACTGTGAAAATAAGGGAGTACATGGGAATAACTAGTAAAAATTTGGTATCGTAGATTTGCTCCTATTTTTCTAGTCTTGTGCTCCTAAATTTTTTTATGTGGGGTTGGCAGCTCTGCTAAAATACATAATAATTTTGGTAACAGGGAACAAGCAATAAAATACATTCAGAGCCTATATGTAATTATTGCTCATCATTTTATATATAATCTCTTTAAATCATTTCATTATTAGGATCAAGTCGAAACACATTTCTCAATTACTTCATAGTCTCTAGAGTAATCAGAGTGGTTAATTATTAAATTAGTTAAGAAAAAATACATTGTTTAATGTGTACTGCAGAATGTTATTACAAAATCATCAAAACATGTAGATCAGTTCTCCATTTCAGAAAATCATTTCATTTTTTTTTTAAATAAACAACATCTACAAAATTCATTCTTAATCAGCCAAACTGGTTCTACTTAAGACACACTGATACTCCACTAAGTAAGTTAAGATGATATAACACTAAATAATTAATTGGATATTAAGTAACTGAAAGGTAGCATAATTTCATTCAGCATAAATAGGAAGGATATTATGAATTTGTAATGTTTCCCAGTGCAGTAAATCTCCTGTTAAGAAAGATAGTTGTATAGATAGTCTCATGAATGCTGGATCAATGATGACCCCCCCCCCCACACACACACACACCTCAGAAACAAATTTAGCGATCATTTGTCAACAAAAAATACAGATTCTAAAAGCAATAAGAATTTTGGCAATGGGTCTGTTAGTATGCAAGTTATAGTGATCCTTCAAAAAGTTTCTATACCCTATTTTGAAAACTATCTCAGAATTGTCAAAAGACAGATTATTGAATTAGTTTATAAATTGTGCAGTCAAGACAAGAAAAAAATAGTTGAATTCTCTTTCAGAAATGTCTGCTGTTATGGTTGTTTATTATTGATTTGTGGCTTGTGTGCCACTGCGTAATTAAATGATGTTCTTATGTAAGTGTTGGCTGTGTTCTTTTTATCTATGAACTCATGCATTCTTGTAGAATATTCTTTGTTGTTAATTGTGTTAGACTATTTTACTATATACCCACTATGCTGGGTGCAGTAATTTCTGGATTTCAGATTTTAAATTTTCTATAACAATATGGGTATTTATTTTATACTTAACTAAATTACCAAGTTAAATTGAATTAAATTTTTTATATAATATTAAATTCAATAAATCTAAATGAAAAGTTTTTAACTTCTAACTTAAAAATAAATACGATCTAATAAACTTGTTTAAAAATGAATATAAAGAATTAAATCTTTCCCTAAGGTAGTAATTTAATTTAATTAATTTTGAATATCAGTATAGTTTGATTAATTTAGAATAATTAGAATATCTTATCGATTTTTTCAAAAAGTACAATGCAATGTTTTTAGAGAAATAAACTTAATAAGCATACTGGTATACCCCATACAAAGTTTAACTTTATTGGTATTTTATTGGATAAAATTGGTATTTTTCAACAAGGAAAAATTCAAAAGGCAATAGTTAAAAAGGCAAATATTTGCCTATTACAACAAGAAGAAACTGCTTCTCAAATGCTTCATAAACTTATCCATTTCCAGAAGTTCCACAGAGAAAAACAATTAATATGATACAAAGAGCATCAGAATATCTGAACTAGAGAGCAAAGAGAGATAGTTCTATTCACTGAATTCTAACCATTTCATTCACTGGTTCATTTTATATCTGGGAAAGAAAGGAAAAAAAACCTAATACCTGTCTTCCAACAACTGAGAATAAAATGACTAGGGAAAAGAGATTGATGACTTTTGCAAACATCATATTAAATATGTGCTCAAATCTCCATGTTTTTAGTGAGGTACAAGGATGAAATCGTGAAGTCTTATTTCATCAAATCAGATATTATTGTAGACAACAGATTGCTCATTTGGTAAAAGCATTTTTTAGAAATAAAAATATTCCATTCTTGGGAAGGTAATCATAAATTGCTTTACTATGAGAACAATCACACCAATTTCCAAAGGAAATTATTTTTTTACAACCTTTAAAAAAATTTTATATTGAAAGAAATGTATATGTCCTTCTCCACCATTAATTTTTTTTGCTTAATAATAATTCCCATTTTAGATAAGCCCCTACTTTCAACCTTGATGTGTACAACTATACACAATTATCATAACTATAATATAGTTAATTTATTAGCCATAATATCTACAACTTCACTTGTGTTTGTTTTATTTGTTTACAAGAAAAAGTAAAATAATACAATTTTTTTTTATGCTTTTACAGTTTTTGAATTCTTATACTTAAATGTTTATGTATTTATAGGTCATTTAAGTATAATAATAATTAAATGCTCTGCAAACATTTGGGATAAATGACAGATTTAGATTTGCCATTTGACACATAATATTGCCATATATATTAATAAACAAATAAAATAAAATCCTAGTCAGTGAACTCAAGCTAATAAACTAGTAAAAAAAGAAAGACATGATATGCCAAACAATTGCATTAAAAATCTTAAAACTGTTAAAAACAAAAGAAAATTAGATCAAGCAGCAAACTTTAAAACATAGTGTTTAATTACTATAAGTGCCTACTAAAAATTTTGCTTTTACTCTATATATTAAAAATATCCACAGAAAGCAACTTCATATGAACACTGACAGAAGTGCAGAAATGATATATCAATTAAACAAAAAAAAATAGCTTTAATGATTAAACAAAAAAAAACATTTCTGATAAAAATTGTTTAAATTAACTTTGAAACTATTAACAAAAATAAAATAAAATAAAAAAATAGAATGAGAATAAAATTGAAGTCATAATTACTTAATAATCATAATAAAATGATTTTTTTTAAGATAACAATTTTTTTAAAGCAGCAATTTGTTCAAAAATTACAACAGGAAAATATATTTCAATTCTCATTTTGCCTCCTTTAGAATGCAATAAACTTTTGGATAGTGCAGTTCATTCTTCTAGGTGCAAAATAATATGTATGCCATTTTTTTTTTTTTTTCAAATCTATTGAGGGGTGCAAAATTATATAACGTTAAAAAAAATACTCTCAGTTATACATATAAAGAGATAGTACCATATCATTCTATGCATATATTTAAATTTATTAAACTACTCCAATAATTCTGGGGAGAATCAACCAACAGTAATAGCTTTCAATTTTAAATATTAATACAGATGATATTTCATAACTATTTAAAAAACATATAAGAATCCATAAAAAATTACAAAAACTTTTGCAATAATTTTATTTAAAAAATGAAGAAATGATAAAAAGAACTTAAAACTCATCATATACTTACAATAAATAGCAGCAAACTGCTGTTAATACTAGCATTGTTTGAATAACCCTAAAGAGGAAAAAAAAAGTTATTTTAAAAGAAAATAAATAGAATATATTTAGGAAAATTTTAATTTCACAAAATGAAAAAAAAAACGCTAGTATAGTTAAATTTAAAGATAAATTCAAATTTCACTACTTTGTCATTAATTACACAGAAAATTAGAATTCAATGCATCTTCCAATGATTCATTTAACAAAATTTTTGCTTTGCAAATACACACATTTTATTGATTTAAAAAAAATTAAATTTTGCATCATGCTTACTAATAATGCTTTGAACTGATGGAAAAGTTATGTAAAATTGTAATTTAGTTACAACACTAGTCAAAACAACACAAAAATAGTATAAAACACTGTAACACAATAATAACATGAAATATTGTAAAACAACAAAAATATTATAAAATACTGTAAAAACAATATAAAATACTGTAAAGCAAAAAAAAAAAACAATATAAATTTATAAATCAATGCAGCCAAAGCCCAACAACTGTTAATATTCACAAAAAAATATATTGATACTGAACATGCAGAAACTAGCTGTATATGATTCCGTATTACAATGATTTCAAAATAGCTTTTTTTTTAGCTATTTAAAAAAAAAAATTTTTTGGATAGATCTTATCCATATAATTTAAAAAATTTTATTCAGAATATTTTTGCTTCGTATTTAAAATCAAAAACTAAGGGCTTGTAAGAAACGAGAAAATACAAATGAAGAAATATATTAAGGTATTATAATAATATTATACCAAAAGAATTCTAGGGTGAAAATTAAAAATTTTGATGAGTAAACACACACTTAAACCAAACTTTGTCTTAAATCTTTTTACAATACATACCCTCGGTTAACACCTTTCGGAACAAACCACGGTAAAATACCTCCAATCAGAAACCAAAATAGTGTCATAATAACGAAGGGAACAGCAGAAGCCCCCATTTTCTAAAATTCAATTCCACACCTTTTAAAAATTATATTTTGATCTAAAGTAATAGCTCATCATGTGAGATTCCAACGGTTACAGTTTAAACATCAAGTCCATATTTTTCATTAGTCAAATCTTGCAACCAGTTGGTTAACCAGTAATGTTGGTTATACTTGTTTTCAGATAAATCATTTAGAGTTATTCTTTAATGTGCAGGATTCCTATAAACTGTCTGACGCCAATGCCTCCTTATTTTTATAATCTTAGTCAAATTCTGTTTATTGTGTACATGAACCTTCGTCATAGCTCTATTTCGCTATTAAAAATCGCAAGTAGCGGGTTTATATATCTTCTAAATTCCACTGTACTGTAACTTCAAAATTTTTTTATCAAGTTACATAGAATATTTAATCGAAAATTTGAGCAACCATTAATCCTGGTGAACTAGTGCTTTATATAAAGATGAATGTACGTGTCGGTATGTTTTGGCGCTCTGGAGGCCAAATCATTTGACATACGTCTGCCAAATTCGCATTATAGCAGCTTTTTTTTTAAATTACAGTTTTACTGGAGCTTTTTTTTTAGTTACAGTAAATCACCCCGTTACCACATCTTTATATAAAGATGAATGTACGTGTTGGTATGTTTTGGCGCTCTGGAGGCCAAATCATTTGACATATGTCTGCCAAATTCGCATTATAGCAGCTTTTATTATTATAGCGGCTTTTTTTTAAATAACAGTTTTACTGGAGCTTTTTTTCTTAATTACAGTAAATCACCCCGTTACCACAAAACTAAACCGCTTAATAGATAGGGCTTAAATATTGTACAGCTAGAAACTATTTTTTATTTCTTTGTCTGGCTGTTCGAATAAAAATTAACACAATAATTATAGAACGGTTAATAGATGGATTAAATTCGGTACATAAATTTAACATCTATAGTATAGACAAATGTCAAATTTGTCTACACTATATTTTCCCCAAATTCAACTATGGGCTGTCGGTCTCCACTTTCAGAAATATTTAAATATGATAATTCAAAGACGCAATGACTTGAGGTGACGCTTTATAAGCCAGATAACAGCTACGTGTTATGAGAAATTTCTCTTGTCTTCTGGTCATGTTACTCGGCTACGAACCATAAAGTTGCGAGTTCGATCCTCGCTTATAGCCAATAGCAACAGACTAAAATATATTAAATTTGGAATGGGATTTAGTAAGTACAAGAACAGTTTTGTATCAAATTTTTGTTTTAATCGGCTGAGAAAAACTAGTCTAAAACACAAGTTCAAATTTTTGGATACTATACCAGAAATTAATCGCCAAATAACTTACCAAGGATGACATGATAGATTCAGTAAAAATGCTAAATTCATGCCAAAAGTTTATATTTCATAATCAATGCCATATAAGACGTTCTTTTACATGACAAGTTTATTAGAGAGTATGCTAGAAAGTTTTGGGAAGACCACTCCCACTGTTTGTTTTTTTTATTTTAATTTATTATAAATCAAACTGAATTTTCGCATTTTTTTTTCGCGATAATTTCCGTAAATATTATTGTACAAAAAAATTTGCACTTTTTCAAAATTTAAAAATATGTCTTTTAAACTATAACAATTAAATGGTCATGCAAATATTTCCTGTATTTTGGTATTTTTAAAAAATATATATATTGCCTATTTTCTAACAATATATTGCATTGTTATCCTAAAATTCAACTCATTTCCATCATTATTTCCTTAAATGTTTATTGTGTAATTTTTTTTAATTGTTGAAAAAAAGATCCTGTTTAACATCTGTGTAGTTTACAAGACAAATAAAAGTGAAGTACCACGAGATATTCAAATGCCCAGAAATTCAAACCGATTTTCTTGTTACATTAGATATTTAATGGGGTGTTTTTCTTTCATTGTTGAAAGCTAAGGAAGAATTCTGTTTAATAACTGCGACGTTTACAAGACAAATTTTTAAAAATTTATAACACTGCGAAAATTAGAAAATCGATGAAGTGCACATGTGCACTTTGGATAGAGCCATGATGTCATAGTACCGTCTCTAGAATGGTTCGTGTTCACAACAAATAGAACATTAAGAAAATTAAAATGGACGGTTTTAATCATAGAGCTGATCTCAGCTCTATGATTTTAATGCTTCATAATTTGGATATGAAGCTATATCTAATCGATATAACTGAAATTAAACCTAACCAATATTCCCCACGAACCAACTGGTCGAAAAAGACAATTAGTAGATTTAGTATATATAAATAAATATTTGCTAGTTTATTTATTTGAAATTTATATGAATTTGAATGAAATTTGTCTTCCTTAATACTTAAAAGGATGCATGTTCTTTAATATCTGAAAGGATTAACTATGCTATTAAAGTTTCTACGATTTTCTAACCGCTCTAAATGAAATGATGATTCAAAAGATAATACTTCTTTTCTCCATAATTTCGGAGCAAATCATCGTACAAAATTTACTTTTTCATTGTCTTATAAATTCCAAAATTAGTTTTATAATATTATTAATTTCATATATCGTGTTATTTTTCACTGATTTTAAGTATTTTTTTTAATTAAATTTTTATAATATTCATTTTTTGTCAAAATATTAAACCTATTTCAATAATTAATCAAATTTATCCTCAGCGCACTTTTGTCAGTTTTAAAATAAAATAACTTTCTTGGAATTCCTTTTGGTTTTAGTGAATTTTTACGTAATACCTATCGATATGCGCCTCGAATTAATTGCTTTTAAATGTTGCACTCTTTATTGTTATGAATTTCTTTTAATTATTTGACTATTAAATTTGAAACAAAGTAATATATAACAAAGAAAGTACTCATATATTTTCACATAAAATTCTAAAGATAATCTGCACATTAAAGATGTATATTTTGTGACCCAAATAGTATATTTGATTATATCTTAACCCTTTCTAGGGCCATGGGAAGTATGCTTCCCACCAAATTTATCAATCTTTGTATGAAATTATGTAGGCTGGCATAAGTTCTGATAATTTTTTTTAGAAAGACAGAAACTTAAGATGCTTCAGTTCTTTGTCTTACACAAAATGATGCGTCTTGATTTGTTATTTAATTAATTAAACAAATTAAATTTATCTAATAAGCTAAATGAATCCCTTTCTTATTCCAATTTCAAGCCTAAAAATATTTTAACATAATATGACTAGAAAAAAATGGCCCTTTAAAGGGTAAAACTCTCAACTCAGTGGCCCGACAGCCAATGTGGGGCAACGCCAACAGAGCCGGGGCCTCCGAGAAGAGCGCTTTCTTTTTTTTTATATAAAACTTTTATTGCTCTCCTCGTTCTTGGAGGCCTCGATAGTGCCCATATCTGCTTTCTTGACCGAGAGCCCTGTAGTGCAAGGCATATATCCCGGTTAGGTGGTCAGCCTAAAACGGAACCTCCGGTGTTTAGTTCCCAAGCATGCTTGGTTATCAGTTTATCGGCCCACTGAAGGGATGAAAGGCTGAGTCGACCTTGCCCAGCCCGAGGATCTAATCTCGGACCTGTGTGCTGAGAGCGCGAAGCGCTACCCCTACGCCACTGGGCTTCTTGGTTATATCGTGCTAACATCTAAATTTGAGCAAGATTTTAAATTCAAAATTTTGAACATTTAGCCTTTTAGGAAACATGTATTCCAGGATTGACTAATGAACAGTTGCAGATTATAAATCTTATTTTCTTTGAAATTTCAGTAATCTTTTTCTAAAAACTGTTTAGTACTCTGCATTTTCAAATATAGAACTGCTTTAAATTTACGATAAGAAAAATAAAAGAAGCTGGCATTTTACTTGGATATTCTTCCTCATGCACAATTGGGAATCTTGCAGAAATCGAATCTATATTTTATAAAACCAATAACTAATATTTATAACACCATTTTTAATGCCTTTAAAACCTTTAACTATTAATTTTCTTTATATTGAAATCAGGAAGAGTATAAGAAGCTAGTTAACTACCAGTACAAAGATTAATTAAGAGTATTGTGTCCTCCATTGAAACCTATTCAACAATTATATTACAGATTATCTTGAATCATTTAGAAATAAACTAATGATAAAGATTAGCTGGTATATCAAGCTGAGTTTTGTAATTCAGAGAAACTCTGCAAAAATGCTACAATTGCATTTTGAAAATTGTTGCCAATAATGCAATGTAATATAATCAAATAAAAAAGTCAGCAATAAACATGAATATTAAATTCATTGACATTCTGATAGAAGTACTTTCACATGTAAAACAATCTCGTATCCCTCAGTTTCCATTTTCAATAATTTCTATTATTTTCAAAGTGTATACTTTCCCAAGATATACAAACTAATGCGAAAACTTAAGATAAGAATAAAAGGACGCACTTCATTGAAAGTTATTCATGAAACATTAAGTTTTATTATGCATTTTCAAATCACAAATATTGAAATAGTTTTGGTTACTATCATACAAAGAAATCCACTTTCGAGTGAAGCTTAGGTATTTGTAAAAAATGTGTACTTTTGGCAGACAAATATTTTACAATTTTATGTAAAATATATTTACTCTTAAATGAGGCATTTACGCTTTCCAGAATGCAAGCAGTCACATTTTAAATTACTACAAAAGGAGCCATAGGGAAAAAAAAAGTGACAAATCAAATCACAATAACTAACAATCTGTCTTAACAGATGCACATTAATCACTGAAATGAAAACTTTTATTTTCATTCCAATCTGAAATAATTCTTGAACTTCAAATCACACTCGTATATTACAAAATAGGCATAAAAATATTACATAATTAGCAATATTACAATTTATTTATTTCAAACCATGTTAAAATAAAAATTAGAAATCCCACAATCTAAGACATTTCAGAGTTTTAGAATTTTTGGTTGCATCAAATTTTAAAATCAAAATGCTATTTATTTGTGAACATTTCAAAGAAATTAAATCATGATTCATAAAAATACAATCTATAAATAAATACATGAAAACACCAATTTTCAAATAATTACCCGAGTTGTATGCAAGAAGGTTAATTCAAACCACAATAAATTATATAAATGAAACTTGATTTAACTGCTTAACAAAATTCTTAATAAATAAATATCTAACTTAGATCAAAATGAGTCAATTGCATAAGACAATATTTCAAAATTACAAGATTCTTTTTGAGATATGACCAACTTTATATATATATTATATATATATATAATATATATATCAATTTAAAAACCACTAAAAAAGTTGAGGAAACAATTCTCATGATTTCTTCAATGTAAATCAAGAATTATATTGTGAGATTACTATAGGTAATTACATAAATAATATACAAAACTTCAAAAACAAATGAACACTGTTTCTTTATAAGCTCAAGCTTTAAAGAGCTTGTGTGCATAAGATATAAAAAAATCTTAGTCTTTAAAAAGCAGTCCAGAAGTTCTTCAGTTAATGCCAGCAATACTCTCCAAAAGAAAACAATATACTGCATTCAGATGAAATATATGACAAAAGAGATTACATAACATGAATTGTTTCCAAACAGTTCATTTTATATTTCACTCAGAAATACAGAGAAGGAAAACACACATATGTGAAATATAAAATCTCCATGCTGTTATACCAAGATAAATTAATGAAAAATAAACCTATTTTATCAGGGCCTCCAATATTTTTCGAGGAAAATTTGCAACTTGTGTATTTTGGATATAAAAATAATACTTTAAATAAATAATACACCTATTGCTGCAATAAGAATCCTTTTCTTTAAGAATACTACTACAAAATGGTTTTGTATTTTAAATGTTCTTTTAAAAGTTATTTGAAACAAATATTTGGCACTCTAATAAACACAATGCAGACTATGATTTCTGATACGTGATAAATCATAAAATGATTTATAAAGTTATACACAGCTGAAATAAAAGAATATGTAGTTCTAATTCTTTAATGCATAATCATAAACATTAGAAGAGTGTAAAATGTAAGATTTTATATTATATATATAAATGTTAAAATTCTGAAAGCTTATAATTTTTATCAACATAATTTTTTGGATACACGGAATAAAATGAAATCAATACTAAATAAAGAATTTTAGGGCAGTAAAAGGAAATTTACCAATTTAAATAATACTTGTTTCAATACTAAATTTGCAAAATAACTGCTTATAGCTGAACAAAATACTATCACACCAGTAAAAATTAATTTTAAAAACAAAAATGTTATTATAACTATGGTAATATGATAAGACAATTTCGAGTACTACAATTTTATGAATTTAATCTTTTGAATCAAATAATTCAGCACATAGCAGCATTCCACTCATTAACTGGTAAATCATTCAAAATAAAAATCAGTACCATAAATTGATAAAAATCAGAAGGGAAAAAAAAAAAAAAAAAAAAAAAAAAACCAAAAGAATAAAAAAAAAAAAAAAAAATAATAATAATAATGAAAGGAAAATTTTAAGTGTTTTAAGGAAATTTCTAAATTTATATTTATATATCTATGGCAATTTAACTTTCAAGTCATTGATAAATAGTCATGCATAACTGATAAGGCTAAAATTGATGTATAAATAAATAATACATTATACAAGGCACCATTTTAAGTACATTCAAGAACTTAAAAGAACAGAAAATTTCAAATAGAGATTTGTTTTTTGACCTAATGAGATCTATATGTTAGTCCCAGAATCATTTATTTGATTTAATGCTTTAGAGTGTACACTAAAACAAGTATTAAATTTTCTAATCTGAGGATGTTCTGAAAACTTTAAAACTTTATTTTCATGTAAATAATCAAATGCTGTAGAAGGCATATATCATCTAAACAATTAAACAGGTAAATTCGAAAATTTCTATTCATTTTAAATAAATAAGCATTTTTTTCATACAATCATAGAATTTAAAACTAAAATGCACAGCTAATTATGAATTTCCTTAAAAAAACTTAAAACTATTGTACTACTTATGAATTTTACTTAAAAGAGGAAGGGAGCAGGAGACATAAGGATGCCATTTCTAAAACAATAAATGATCTACAGTCAAGTTCAAAATTAATTTAATTTGCAAGAATAAGTTAAAAGAAATTATTTGTATTAAATATATGATATACAATATACTAAGATTTAAAATATGGTTTTATCATTAATATTGTAGAAGTATCACATTTTGGATCAAATTTGTCAATGATTAACTATCAGGTGGTTTGTTTATTTGAGAGCGTATGAATGAGTTAATTCAATGACGAACCAACTTAAGTAAATTAATAGCATATGACTTTGAGATTATATCTGTTCAAATTTTGGATTATATAAGTCATGTATACTCGGTTCAATTCCATGTACTATGATATATAAAATGCATCGTATTTTGCCAGTATATTCAAAAGTTAGGGAGAACACTCCCACTGCCGAACCTGTGACCACATACTTCAAGCGAGCAACAATCATGTTAGAATATGAGAAAGGAGAGGAGATAATACTTCCACTGGTTTTCACTATCATGCATAAAGAAGTACATTCCAATTTTCTCAATTATTAAGCAGTTTTTGTGCCATATAGATTTTACAGAAGAGGAGCAGGGGAAAAAAATGTTACAAAAATTTATTTTCAATTCCCACTGGGATTTATTTCAAAATATTTCACACCAATCTTGCATGGCATTCATAAGTTTTTATATTTGAATTTGCACTGCAAATTTCTGACAAGAACTTTGCAATTTTTTTTTAATGGGAAAACAAATTGTAAAAATTGATTCAAAATTTTCAGCTTGGGAAGTGACATAAAATTATGATATATGTATTCCATGTTTTCTCACCACAAACAGAGGTAAATAATATTTGATATTTGGAATTTGTAAATTAATGAAGTTCAAAACATGATATTATAATTGTATGAAGATCTATCAATAGACAAAATGCTAATGCATTGAGGAAAACCCTGCATAACAAAAGGATGGGGATGCTGTTGCCATGACAGCAACCATTGAAAAAAATGCACATAAGTTAGTTACAATAATCACAAAATCGTTTTCAGAAAAACAATTAACAATCACCAACACAGTATTTGTTGGACATCAATTTTACATGGTTATAAAGATATATTTTTCCTTTAAAAATTAAATGCTTTTACACAATTAAAAGAAATAAAAAGGCACAATCTACGAACCTTGCATTATGCAAAATATAAAAACATGACATATTACACAGTCAGCAAGAGCATCTTGTAACTTTACACTCAAGCTTTGAGGTGGTTGATAATAAAATGGGGAAAAGCAAAGGTTTAAGTATATTTTGGGAACATAACAAGCCAAAATGGTATTATATCCATCAAACAAGATGTCAGCTGAACTGCAAAAGAAACTTGTCTATATTAGCAATGCAATTAGTAACAACTAGGACAAAAGTTACTATCTTAGGTTTGTTGAGATTACCACTCAATTATTTACAGAAAGAAATAAAGTCCTAAGCTAAAAGGGCAATATTTAAGAATGGTAGGGGACGACATAGGTGGCTGGAAAATAACCCCGCCTGGAGCCGATCTCTCCTTCCCACCAATTTTGATCTGATCGGTCCATCACGGTGATGATGTCTCCTCGACGGAACTCCAATTCTCCTGCTTCTTGTGGATGGAAATCATACATAGCCTGAACCAAAAACTGGAAAAGTAAATATTGAAATTTGTCAAAAAAAGTTTTAAAAAAATAATATCTTCCCAAGAAAAAAAAATTATTTTCACAAAGTCTGTTAATTGGTCACATTTATATTCTCAAAAAATGTAATCACAGTGAAATATTACTTACATTAAAAATATGCATTAGTTTCATAGATTACATTAATTACTATCAAAAATGATGTATTGATGGATTAAGTTTTGAATTCATTGAAAAAAAAATCATAACTCAATGAACTGTTGCAAGCACTATTGGGAAGGGGGAAAAAAACAAAAAAAACCAAACAGACTTTCTAATTAATTTCTTTTTGGACAACAGAAACAAAGTTAATATTTTAAAACCAGTTCAGAGTGAGTAGTTATTCGAAAAAGGACGCTGTATAATAACTGATATGTCTAGTTATATTTGCATTGTTTTCTGTAGCTATATTTGTATCTACTTATTGTTTTTTCAACTCATTTTGACATTACTTGTGTGGGGTGTGTGGAACTTTGATACTGAGATAATAATTATTCAAAACAGAATGAAATAATCGAAGGCAAATTGTCTGAAACTAACAGAAGCAATGATGAAGAAGAATATAAAGAAAGTATTTTCCTTTAAAGTTATGTATTTCTTTGAAAAATTATAAACTAATTTTGTTTTTCACAACACCAGAGAAGCAAATATTTAGTGAACATTTAATTAATAAAGTTGTTAATAATCAGCACATCAAATGATGTTTATATCACATATTTGTTCCAACACCAAGCCGTATGCACAGAAATCATAAAATATCGCAAACTAAAAGTAAACAAAAAAAGTGTGGTTTTACACATTTTTAGGATAAATGTTTAATAATAAAGAGAATTAATCAAATAGTTTAAGAATAATTTTCCATTAAAAAGCTTAGAACAAAGGGTAAGAAAAATTTACCATAATTTTAAAAAAATCATATATAACTTTACAAAAAAAAAAAAAAAACTGTAAAATATTAAGATTTAAATATATATGTAAAATACCAAATAACAAAATTTAAAAAAGCATCCATAAATCAGATGATTCACCAAAAAGATCAAAGATAAAAGGTTTATTATAATCTTAAAAAAAACTATTTATAACAAAAAAATGCAATTAAAAGAGTGCATTCCCACACAATAAAATAGAAAAACCACTCAGTATAATTATTAACAATAAAAAAAGAAGATATTAAAAAATATTTTTTAGATTTTCTATAAATTATTGGCTTATAATATTATAAAAACAATTTCTAATAGTTCAATACACAATATACTAATTCAATATTAATGATTGATCATATAATTGATTGAATTTGTTATGTTAATTTTGAAATGAAAACATACTTCTTCTGGATGCATGTCTTTGAGTTTAATGTCCTGGGAACGACTAACAGAGGCAGACCTATGGTATTCTACTAGCTCATTGAGCGAATTAAATTTCACTACCCACAGAAAGAACTTTCCTTGAGTATCCCGCAATACTTTAAAATGCTGGACAGCATCTCCACATCTAGAAATAGACAGAGATTTTAACAAATCACTCATAGTTTAATTTATTCAAGAAATTCATTCACCAATCCCGATTCAATTTAAAAATACACTCCAAATCCTAAATTTTTAGGTACTTTGCTTATGCGGTACTTAAAATCAAATTACTAAAAGCAAATATAATAATTATCAATAATTTGCATTACTAACATCTCTTTATGAAGTAGCATATCATAACTATAGTCTCTAAATTTCTATTGCACATCTTTGTAATTAATAAGATGCAAAAATTTTCAATATTATAAATATTTCTACAATTTATTTTTAAATTTAAAAAATATTAAAATTTTAACTTGTGCCTTTTAAATGGATTTCAAGAGGATAGCTATGACTGACATACTATTGCAAAATAAAGAAATTTTTTTGAAAGTTAAGATTTTTAAAAAGAAAGGAATATGGAAATATAAGATACATGACAGAAAAAAAAAAGTTTTTTTCCCCCCCAATTTAAAAACTTTCTGTAAGAGGCTGATATTTGTGAATAGCTGCACATCCAGAATACT
The DNA here is from genome assembly GCA_026543865.1 of Argiope aurantia. NCBI lineage: Eukaryota > Metazoa > Arthropoda > Arachnida > Araneae > Araneidae > Argiope > Argiope aurantia. The sequence goes on along the minus strand of JAPMOR010003818.1, from coordinate 233,501 downwards.
AGCACTTTTAAATAAATTATATCATTTTTATATTCAATATATGTAAATTTTGATAAAAATAATCATATGTATGTAAATTTAATTTTTAGAAAACAAATCATAATGTTTTATAAATCTTGCTTATTTTTTTCAGCAACATCTCAGGTTTTTTTTTTTTTTAATTTCCAAAGAGCAATTGGTATTTCAATACATTTTCATTAAAAGTTGCATCCAAAATATTTTTTAGATTAAAAAGTTGATTACTTCATTCAGTATATCAATATTAAAAATAAATTGAGATTTCAAAGGTATCAAGTCAAAATAACTGACTACTATCACAGCAAATTTGTTATTCATTGATACAAGTGTTTCCGAAATTTCTTATATGTATATATATGCATGATATGTATAATTTAGGTAATTCAAATATGTACAACGACAAATTTTTTTTAAAAATGGAGGAGGACGGAATAGAAAAGCATTTGATTTTGATTATAAAGTGTTTAAAAAATTGATTAGTTTCAAATAAAACAGCAAATTTCATCTTAGATTTTACTTGAACCATTTACTATGATTGATCATATATGTATCTTTTAAATTCATACTAAAAATTTGTCTATATTACCAAACATAAATTTTTTTTAATCTTAAGTTGTTTTTTTAATGTTAATACTCATGTATTACCTTCCAAAGTCATTTTTCCCATAATTATTTACATATGTAAGAAATATAACACTTACTTCACAGATAGGGAGAAGTCCCCAGGTGAGCTTTCACTGACTCGAATCAAGAAAGCACCCTCATGTTTGTTCAGCAGCAGTTTCTCGGCATCGGCTCTAGTTATTCTGCCATAATACCAACTAAAAGCAAGCAACATAGGAATAAATGAAAGTCATATACTATTGGGATACAAAGTTTTTCAGAAAAACAACTTATCATAGTTCATTTTACAGTAAAAATCC
>JAPMOR010003818.1:180225-232460 GCA_026543865.1 Argiope aurantia | reverse complement strand
GGGGGGGGTTGAAATTAGCAAAATAAGATGCAGTTATTTTCTATTTCTATTAGAAAATCAACCTAAGCATTTTTATTTTTCATTTTAAAAAATTGGTATGTTCAGATATCCATTAAATTTTACAAGGGAAAAGTCAGGAAATTTTGCTTCCAGCTACAAGCAATTTTATTCAATACGAGTTTAAGAAAACATAGCATTTATTAGTTTTAACTTAATGTAATAACTTCCACAAGATCAAGCATATTCATAGTGAAAAAACACGTTTTTTAATCTCAAAATTTTAATTTCAAAAATGTTATATCACACAAAAGACAGCCCATAAAATTTTTATTTTAAGAAGCTGAATACATAATCCAAGAACAGGAAAAAGAACACAATAAATGTTTGTGGTGAAAAGCTACTATACAAATATTCCAATATATATATATATATATATATATATATATATATGCTGCATTTCAGAAGCAAAACTTAAACCTTTTGTAAAGCAAGATATTTATAGATATATTAATTTCATAGCATACAGATATATTAAAATGCTGGTAATTTTAAAATATTGTTTTTTCATATACTAAAATAAAATAAAAAAATAGTAAACTAATAAGGTAATAAACTGTTTCTAATTTTTCAATATTCTTAAATGATGGAAGAATGATGATCACAATATAATTACCATCCATTTAACTTGCAGATTTGATATATTTTCAGCACTACGATTGTTTTTTAACATAAAAAAACAAGTTCAGAAAAATGAAACATATAAGTTAGCAACTTACTCATGTTTTTTCATTTCAATGTAATTACTAGGTATTAATCCTTCCTTTCCATCCAGTTCTGCTCTATACCAATTCATATCATCTTCCATATTAAGGACCTAAAAAAGGTTAAATTTCCTGTCACCAAAATTAATCATTTAAACTGAATAAAAAAAAGTTCTACAGTACAAAGGTTTTAAGATAGCTCGGAACATCTGATATAAGAAAAATGTATCAATGAAACATGAAATTTTAAAATACATTTCAATGAATTGTAATAAACAGTAAAAAGCAAAAATAATTAAATAAGTAAAAATCAAAGATTTATTCTATTTACAGCTTTAAAATGAGTAAAATATCTCTTTCATAAAATGAAATAAATCTCCGTCACTTTATAGTTATTATTACTTTTTAATGCATAAATTCAACTAAATAGGGTATTTATCTATTTTTATGATCTCCGATGAAAGCAACTGAAATATATCACCAAGATGGTTGTGTTGGGAGGAGCGAGACAAATTTCATAAAAAAAAACATTAGTTTAGATTTATCAAGAGTGCAGTTTATAAAAATCTAACAGTATATTCTTTTATTTTTTTTTAAATATAAACACAGCAAAATACAAACAATTAGCTTTCATTTACATAGTTAAAAACTTATTTTCTTTTACAACCGTTTCCACTGATTGCAATATGTTGTTATTTAATATATTTTCCACTATTTGGATGCTTTTCCTTCCATATTCGTGGCATTCTTATATTAAAAAAATATATAATTAGTAATTCTTTTTAATTTCGAATGATAAAAAGCTTTAATAATGAATTTTCACAATTTACCTTCACTTATTTTCATTCTCTACTATTTATTATATTGCTTATTACTTTATTCACAGTAAAATTTCTTTCTTTAACTGAAATCATGTTGTTAACATGATTTTAGATAGAAAATAATTTTTTTATGCGAAATGATACAGAATGATCTGCAGGATGTTATATGTTACAGTTATTAAAATTATACAGTTATTAACACTTTAGTTACTATTTTATATGTTACAATTATTAATGAAAATAAGGAATAACAAAACACGTTTAAAGACACTAGTTTTCTTTAGTAAATTTTTGAAAAAGAGTGGAATTTTATTTTAGATAATGGAAGCTCATCCTTTTTGTTGTTGTACATTAATTTATATCATTTAATAAATATGACATAATAATGTAGATTAACATATATTTTAATAAATTTAAAATCACTAACTTACTATTGCATTGAAATACCACAATTAATTTTATTCAACAGCATTAAAAAAAAATTAAAAATTCAAATCATTAGCCTATTTAGTTATTAGAATATGTATTGAAATGTAATCGAACAGGTCCCATTCCTCCCACTACAGAATTTTATTTTAAAATGCATATCATCATAAAGCATGCTGGATTAAATTTAATTTGACCGTTAGTTTGTAAACACTATATCCATAAGTTTATTATATATTTAAAATGTTTTTATTTTACAATTGCTGACTGATAAAAATCATTAAGAAATAAAAATTTTATTTACTTCCGAGGAATAAAAATCAGTATTTCTGTTTAAAACACAAATAATATTATAGCTGGTGTAACAATTAAGATCAAGTAAGAGGTTACAGCTGCTCTGTCTAATAAGAAACTAGAAATAGATTATAATCTTTTATTTAGACATAAACACAGGTATCTCATTCTTCCCAACTCTCCCCTATATATAAGATTTGGGTATTATTTAAAAATCTTAAAATAAGTCTATAGGCCATGAACACAGTACCATTATTATTTTTTTACTCTCAATTGTTCTTGCAGAAATGACTTTGATAAAAACAAAATTTTTAACAATTATTAACATTCAAGTTTTTCTTTTTTCATTAAATGCCATCTTAAAGAGTTTTCTGTAACATATACTTTCTACTTTACTAATTTTAAAAGTACAAATTATAAGATACATTAGAACTGTACAAAGTTAGATACATTGTAAAGTTATTTCCCGGTGGTTTGCAATTATGAACAATAAATAGGAGTAATAATTACAAATTTTTATCTATTTGTATAAATACATCAATTAGTTGCCAGCTATTTCTAGTTCATATTTTTCTCCATAAACAAAGTATAGAAATAACAATAAAAGTTATAAATAGTAATAAAAATCCAAAAATTATTCAGCAAAATAAATGTAAAGTATTCAAATTGGAGAAATGCAACTAATCTATACTTGATAGTTGGGTATACATGCATAGCTAAACGTAACATACATTATATGCAAGCTAATTCATTTAATCAATATTTTAGACTTCAGAATTCTTTTTAAAAAAAAGCCTAAACTTAGATAAAAGATAGTTTTTTTAATGTAGAAAAAGGGAAAAAACATTAGAATATTTAAAAATTAAGAATAAAAAATTCTATTTAAAAGTAAAATTTTATTAATTCTTTGACAGTGGTAAGAATTAATGATTTCTTTCTTACGCATTAAATATGTGTAATTTAAATTGGTATTTCAGTTAAATAAATTTAAATTTTTAAAACAAATTCATACAGAGCAACAATAACATTTTAATAACAAAATTATGAAGTTTGTTTATGTTAATTTAAAGGTTGAACATTGTACTAATAACTATTGATATATATATTGATAAGTACTGACATAACAAACGGTAATTACTTTAATTCCTCAGCATTAAGCATATTGAATATTAAAATATCTTTTTTTAACAAGTAATTTGTTATTCACAAGAGATTCATCTGTACAGTTTAATTAACTTATTTTTCATTGTAACTTATTTTTTAAAAAATAACAAATAGATTATATTGTTAATAAACACTGAATTAATCTTTTTCCTCATATCAGAAGCAAGAAATTTGGCAAATTACGGAATAAATTAAGGTTTTCCCACTAACATGATAAAGATTTTACAAGGCTGCTTCTTTTCATATAATGTATTTCTATAATTGCTAACAATATTATGTTTTAAATTTAAAAGAACTGCAAATGTAAAATCTTCTCTTATTCAAATATATTTTAACATATAAAATATTTTATAAATATACTGCTTTATTGAACTATCATTTAAAACTAATCTATCCAATAAATTTATAATAAAATATAAATTTAAGATTATGAAAAATATGTTAGCACTCTTAAAAACTGCAAGCCATGAGTAGCTTTTATAAAACATTTCTCTCAAAATTAAACTAATTTTATATTGAAAAGTGGACAAAATTCAAAATCTACAAATGATGCAAGAACCATTTTATTATAAATGAAACAGTAACATAAATTTTACTTAAGCATTTTCTTATCTAAGTAATGATAACTTAACCTTATATCTCACCTATGCACTTTTCATGTTAACATATCCCTGGAAGCTAGATTTAATTCAGAATAGATGAAAGTAATAAGTGACAATTTTTACAAAAATGTTGCATTCTTTTAAGTATTTAGAGGTAATAATAAAGTAAAAGCAGCTATATTTTACAACACTAAATTTGCAGAAAATGGTTATTCAATCAATGCAAGTATAATTAATCCCCTCCTCTCTTATTAGATTAAATAAATATTGTACACATAATGATTTGAAACTTTGAGCTCAAGATTTACAGGTAAGAATTCCATTTCAGGGTAAAAATACTGACTGTAAAATGTTGAAAGTCATCTTACAGAAAAGAAACAAGAATTTTAATAACTTAAATATAATTATTAGTATCAAGTTGAAAATGCAAGCTATTTTTAAATTACATTAATAAGATCAATAATGAATATTATATATAATTCCATAAAATTTCAATTTCTAGAAATTGTGTATGTGGAAAAATCTCAAAAAAAAAAAATCCTTTATATGCAATACATAATTATTGCATTATCACTTTATATGGCATTAATTTATTTTTTCTTTTCAATTTTAAACTTCCATATTCTTCAGTCTTTTGAACAATAATCAAAAAAGTTCCTCCAATTTCTTACAAATTTGGATATAAAAAGTAATGAAAAAAGCAATGACCAATCCAACACTATTTCAAGGTGTCTCCTTGAAAGTGCATAGATCAGATATAAATAAATCATTTTATATTTCCAGATGAATTTCAATATTATAAATAAATGTTAAAATCAATAATAAACGATTAGAAAGTAACAAGACTGCATTCTTTCCGAGAGTTTTCTTGCAAAATTGAAATGAAAATACTTCCGACTTCCGCATAAGATTTAAAAAAATGAGAAAAAAAATTACAACATGCAAAAAAGGATTTTTCGAATAAGAGTTCATAGAAACTTTAATAAATATTCCTAATGAAAAAAAATTTAATAAAAGCACACACCAGCAATTTTTTTTAATCCAGTTAGAAGCACAAAAATTGAAAACTTACATTAATCAATTTATTAAAAAATAATTTACTTACTTTTAAAACTTGGCCCTTTCTAAAACTTAATTCATCATCAGCGGTCGCATTGAAATCGTGTTTAGCAATAGCTTCCATCTTCTTATATTTATGGAAATATATTAAAGTTATAAATGTCAACACAATCAAATTCCGCGAAAAATATCGAATCCAATAATCTGTCTGTGATCATACAAATAAAATGAACACTTCTTTACAATTAATCTTCGTACAGTTTCCGATAAAATACATGCGAACTGGAAACATGCATGCTATTTGTAAAGAGATAAAACAGATCTTTTCACCAAAAATTTGTTCTTAAATTTTCAGATGATGAAAGCAGACGAGGATCGCCGCTGAGGCAAAAATAGATCAATCTAGACAAGAGTCAGGTCGCCGCCCTTTTCTGTCTAATCCAGAGGAAAGCCCGCAATTTTCAGTCGGTTTACATAAAATTTTCTGAAATATGACTCACACAAATGCAACAGCTCACTCTCAGACTCTGTTAAATTACAAATTAAAAACAATAAATGTACATGATGCCATTTAAATACATATGAAGGAAGCGGAATAACACTTCGACTTAGACCAAAATAAGTCTTTTTAACTGTGCTGACGTCAAAATGCTCTCATAGGTTAATTTTAAATAAATTAAACGAATCTTCAAAAGAGAGACTTTCGCACATAAATTTTATTAATACTTCACCGCGTATTTGTTTACATAAAATATGACTATGTGACCTATTTTCATGGGCGGAAGATTTTCAATAGCCTTCGTACTGCACTGCGGCAGCGAACGGTGCGCAGAATAAATAAAACACTAAATGTTTGTAAGAAAAAGCATTTTATGTCCAAAAAAAGTTTTTTTTTTCAGCATTTTCCCCATTTTGTAATGTTTTACAACTCTTTTTCTTATAATTGTCTTTAAATATCAGAATTCTAGAGATAATATGCGATGACAAAATTGTAGATTTCCCCATTATCCATCAACCAAAACTCCGAAAAAAATCACGCAATAAGCAAAGTATTGCTGAAATTGCAATGTGAAATTAATGAACAAATAATTATTAACCATTTTGGAAAAATTGAAGAAAGAAATGCATGTTTCACTGCACTAAAAGCTTTTCTTTTCAGAACAATTAAATAGATGCCATTGGATTGAAAGGGGATTATTTTATATAAATATTTTGTTTTTGTAAAAGTTTCTTTATGAATGAAAATTCAATCATGAGTCTATAATTTTCAATTAATATAAAAAGTCTTTTTTTATGAATTATATTTTTGCAATACAAATTCCGTGAGACGTGAGATTACTAAATTATTATTTTGCTAATGCAGTTATCATTACTTAATTTCTAATGATATAAAAGTGTGAAAAGTTTTAATGATTGTCTGTAAAATAATCCAATACTCTGACGAATGCACTGAAAAGAAACAGAAAACTTCGCAGTAAAGAGAACTACAAAATCAATGTATGTGGTCCGAAACTCCACGAGACCAATGATTTAAATAAATAAATTTAGAATATATTAGTATCGATATAAATACTTATTTATGTTTTAATTAATCAGAATAATGTAATTATATATTTACAAATATTTTTCTTGATTTTGTTGATCAAATATTTTCTCAAAAAAAACCCTGAATAGCACAAGCTTGAATGCTTCTTTTTAGCGATAAAGCTTATCCTCAATGTTCGATTATCAAAAGCCTATAATATTGTCAAGATGTTATGACAATATTTTTGGGCATTTTACATTAATATGATATAGTCTATTTTATTCTTTGCATCCCTAGTGTTAAGTCTTTGAATTTCATCAGTTTAGTGTATTTAAGAATGTATTTCCCTAAATGTAAATAGATATTCCTAAATATATTAGAAATACATTTTGCCCTAAATATATTTCTAATATATTTTCCTTAAGTTGCGAGAAATTGTCTACAGACAGAACGATGCACGACAATCTGATTTTTTTCTCTCGAGTAGAACACTACATTGTATAACAGGGTAAGTCTGAAGAGAACAATGTTGTATAATAATATAATTGTTTTACAATGTGAAATATAAGGCTTTTGTTATAATGATCAATATTATATTTCAAGTACACTGTGGCATATTTTGATACGATGAGACCAGAAACACTGGAATATCTTGAGGCCCTTCCTCGATGAATTCTAATGATGACAAGAAATTAAAAGGGATAAACTTATTCGAGTTTTCAGCGTTATCTTCATGCTTGTTTGTGATATCGTTATATAATTGAAAGGCAACTCCCTATGATTTATAGCTTTTGTTTGTAATTTGTACAGAGAATATACCTTTTATCGATAAAATTTATATATTATGTCATTTTTTTAATGTTTCTACACCAATGAAATTTGCAATTTGTTATATATATATAAATATATATATTTTTTTATCTATATATATATATATATATATATATATATATATAATTAAAAGCAACAATCACGGAGTTCCTTAGTGATTTTTTTTCTTCACAATTTCAAGATAATAGCCCAATTTTTGTATCAACATTATTTGTCCAAGCCCTGGTAAGCAGGTTGTAGCCAGCCTACGAATAGGAGGGCAGAAAACAGGAAGGAGAGGCCGTAAGAATGTATTCTGAACTTATAAAGTTTAAGAAATGAGTTTGAAATCACAGCGGTTTGATTCTGTGAGAAAAATAAAAGCTATTCCGCAAGAGAAATTACAAATACAGTGAAATCACAGCATGATCAGTTACGAAATTATTTTTTAAACATAGATTAATTAGAAACTATTCCATTATCGCTATTATTTCTCACGATTTCTTCATCTTGGATACGTATGTATATAATCGAACAGTTAAAAATAAGATATAATTCTTTGCTGATCTTCATTTTCATTTTTTATGTAATACTTAAGAAAAAATAAAGTGAAAGAATAAAATGACAGGTGATTTCTTTCGATCTTTGCGTCCTTCTAAATCAGGTGGACATATCAATGTACAAACACTCGAATTTTATATGAAACAGGAACAAAAATTTAAAAAATATTCTTACTAACTATAGCATTTTTGATTTTCTTTATTTAATTATAAAAGAAGTTAATTATAAAAGAAATTCAATTTAATAAATGCGAGTGGTCTCCCCGAGATCTTCTAGTAAACTCTCTACTAAAGATGTTCCTCCCCCCCCCCTCTCCTCCTCAAAAAATCTTAGATTTGAACATGGCTGTGAACACGATAAGTGCAGAAATTTTTATTTTCAGACGTCCGCATATGAGTGTTTTATGCTTTATAATAAAGTGAAGAAATTCAAATACGCGCTGTAAATGCCCATTTTTTCAACTAATTGAAAAAAAAATCAACACAGAAATATAGTTTTAATATCCAGACCAAATACCAAATTATATTCATCGAAGTCGTTATTATAGCGTTTAATGCATTCAGAAGTGCAGATCAACAGATGCTCAATTCGTTGAAGGATTTAATTCTAAACTCAATATGTACTTACACTTTAGATGCTTATTTTGTGTACTAAATTTTACTCATAAAGCTATTTACATTTTGTAGTTTTCGTGTTCGCTTGTTTTCGAACAGGCGGACAGATAGACTTTTAGTCAATAGATTTAGGTTGAAATTTGATAGAAATCTACAATTTCGATCAGGACCACACTCCACATTTCATCTACATAGCTCAAGGCATTTTTGAGTTATCCTATAATTCATATAAAAGGCATAATATCCAAATTGTTCTTTACGAATTCAGGGAAGTCTGAGATGTTGCGATTTGTCGAAATGATGGGTTCGAATTATTTGTGACGATGAAATTATTTTCTCTTGATATACTTCGTCGTAAGAGTAAGTAAAAATCGCATCGAGTTCATAAATTGTTAAATATTTTATGAATTATAATAAATTTTATTATAAACAGAGGATTGTTAAGGGAACATTTTATATTCTTTCTGCTCGAACTAAAATAAACTTTGTCAACTTCCTATAACCCGAAGACTGAATGGCATGTTCTACATTTTAGCTTATTTTTTGATAATAAATAAATAAATAAAGGCGAAGAAACATTTTTGAAAGAAAATTATGCAACTATTAATGCAAAATAAATAAAATTAAATTTCAGAGAGACGTAGAAAGGCGCATATTGAATGAAATTAAATTTATACTTTCGATTGGAAATAAAATAAATGAAAAAGAGTCAAATTTTGCAAACATGGAGATGTTTATTGAAAAGCATCAAAATATCACTTTTCTTGCTTTTAATTGGGATAACTTGTGATTAATTGGGATAATTTCTTTAATATTATCATTTTAAATAAATAAGCAAGACCGTTGACTCACACTATACCGCAAATAATCCTTAACTATTTCAAAGCAGAAAACGACTTCTCTCGATTTGTGTAGCAAATTCGCTTTTCGCAGATTTAAATGGCTTTTCCTTAGATTTTAATTTGGAGGAAACTGAACATAAAGCGATTAAACAATTTTTCACTTAAATATTAAATTACCATTTGTAACTTATAGCATTTAGATTGTTTCCACTATTTTAAAAAAAAGTGCTTTATTATTCTCACTAAGTTAAGTGATCTGACGTTAAATGAGTGAACGGAATAAAAGTATTCGGCTCTGAAAGGGAAGTGCCCGAGTTGAACAATGATGACACTTTGGAAAACACAAAAGCAAAAAAGCAGAATCTCCTTAATACTGGCAATTCTTATTCTAGCAGAAAAAAAAAAAATAGGACTCTAACAGCAGAATTCGATAATTAATGTAAATGATTACTACTTAAAATTAATTCCTTTCAGTTAAACGAAAGACTCATTTAATATTTTTTTTATGCTAATAATTAGCCGCATTCGGTGGCGGTGGCTCACGCACCATACAAATGTATCAATTTAGCTATATTTTACCATCACAAATTAAAAATATTTTAAAACATTCCTGCACAATAAACATAGAGCATACAAATTTATTAGCTATACATACATTCGAAGAGGCGAAATTATTTGTCGAATAAAACTGACATAATCGATGGGCTGCGTTATAGTTTAATTCGAACTTTCGAAATGGAAGTAGTAGGGAGAGTGAAGCATTATTGATAACTTATCTCGGGATCATGATCTTTCAGTCCCCAGTCGGCGAAATCGAACCAGCAGTTAAGGCTGGGTGACTGCTTATAATTTTTTCACTTATTATTTTAAATATATAGATTGTTGATTTAATAATACAGTTTACTTGTCATATTTATATCAGAAATATCTCAGAAACTCCTTAAATACGGCTTTCGAAATTATTTATTATCTGTATCAGTATATAATCAGTATCACCCCCCCCCCCCAACTCAACATTTCATTTAGTTATCTTTTATACAATCATTTCCTTTCTTATTTACGGAAAATTATATTGCCTTGTTCGAAACATGAAAACATATGATACAGATATATAAGTAAGGGTGGGCGCGCTCATCAAATTGCGTTTTCTTAGAACGATTACGAAAGGATAAAACTGTAGATTTGGGATTCCAAAATTTATTTTAAAAAAGACATTATTGGCGTGATGGTAATGAAATAATTATTTTGACCTTAAGTTTTTATCTGAACATTCAGTTTTTAGTCTTTCGTGGTTCCAATAACAAATTATTCGAAAAAAAAGAATAGTAATGTTTTTTTAAAGAGTACAGAAATGCTTGCAAGATATGGCTCTATCATATCTTTCGTATTAATAGAATTGAAAAATGTAAGCCTCATTACCTTGGTGAGAAAATTCAAAATGAAACAGTTGGGTTATTAGGGGATGATACAAAAAGAACTATCTTAAATAGGATCAGATAGACAAAATATTTTTCCATTTTACTGCCAGCCATAAAGAGCAAATATCAGCTTGCATGAGGTATCTTATTTGAGAAAATATAAAACTGAGTATTGATGGAAGTGGTATTTTTCCAGCAATAGACAAGACAAGACCTGTGAAAGACTCTTATTAAAAATTTTGAAGGAAAATGGTTTAAATTTTATTTTTTTTACACTACCAAGGATAAGACAATGACTCATACTTGAGATGTAAAATATAGAAGCTTGTAAAAAGGAGTTTTGTGCATCAACCCCAAGCCATGTCCACTCCCCCTAAACGCTGCAATCACAAGTGACGCTGCGAACAACAATCCATCCAGTATAAAAATGTTTTCGATGATTCAAAAACCTTTCAATCCCCCCCCCCGTTTCAACTAATTGTAAAAGAGACATATTTGAAATTTACCAACGCAGCCATTATCATAAAGCAGGTGATCGAGCTTTATAGACGCACTAACCTTGGCCAATTTTCTGAATGCTGATTCTAGTATCTTAAATTCAATAATTTAAATGCTAGATAGATATAATTTTTAATTAATTACTTGGATTGAGGAAAAGGTTCAAATGTTTGATCAAGAAAAATGTTACACTAAGCATGAACTTACCTAATCAAATAATAAAAGACAATGTATATAGCAGTTTAATACTTGTAGATGTCTTTTCAACAGATTAGTCAATATTTTACAATGTACGTGGGATATTCATTATTAAAAAGTTATTGTAATAGTTTTTGAATAAATTTATAATAAAATATTTTTTCCTGCATTTATTATTGATTACGGAAAATATAAAATTTTTGGAAAAAAAATGAAAGAAAGAAAGAACGAAAAGAAAGGCTGCAAAAATCAATGTAAATTTTACTCGCAAACGCTTCGAATACAAAGAAACTTCACAGTCAAATACAAATGAATCAAACGCTTTCCCGACAAAATGAACAAAATACAAGAATATTAACGAAAATAAAAATATGCTGGCATACATGATGCCAAAATATTGATTAACATATCTCCAAACGAGCGAAACTGGTCTCTCCAAAATTTTCTCGTATATTCTCTAATAAAGATGTTATACCAGAGAACGCTTACACTGATTATGGCACTAACGTACAATAGTTACGAAATATTAATTTTAATTTAACATCTTTACTGAATCTATAGTGAATTTTTTGGCGATTATTCCCAGGCACGTAACAATAGTATCCGAAAATTGAATTTGTGTTTTAGACGCGTTTGTCCCTTCCAATGGATACCAAAATTTGGAAGAAAAAAAAAAAAAACGAAGTACATTTGTAATTACAAAATCACATATTAACTTTGATATATTTAAAATATTGTGTTATTGAATTATCCCGTTTACATGTTAATAAGAGTCTATTTTATAGGTGTTAAATCTGTTTACCGAATTTTATCCATCTAGCTCTCTTCGTTTTGTTGTTATCGTCTCAATTTATATTCAAGCAGCCGGACGGACAGACGTCCTCTGAATAGATTTTGTTAACCATTTGACGAAAATATACAAAATTGATGTAAAGACCGTATATAAAATTTCATCCGTCCAGCACTAAGTGCTTAGCAACAGAGAGGCATAATGCCAAAAAATGTGTATTTTGAGTAAGTCGAGACCATGGAGATTCTTCAAAATCTCGCGTTCGAATTTTATGAGGATAATAGTTATATTTTCTCTGTACTTCGTACACGGAAAAGTAAATACGAGCGAATGGTTGTGGAGGATGATAAAAGCTAGTAATTATTCTCTTGTCTACAATCCGATCAGGCACATTTGGCGCTTTTAAGAAATAATTTTTTTATTATGTGTTTGTTGATTTACTTAATTGTTTTTTAATCAAGTGAAAGTTTTCACCTTTCATGAATACGGAACAAACTTCAGTCATTTTTAGTTATATTAACGTCCTGTTTTAAAGCAAAACTAAAGCTAATTTGGGACAGACCTCGTCATTTTGAACCCCGGCCAGATGACGAGGCTAGCGCCTGGACTGGCATCCCCTCTCCAAGCTTCCACACCAGCGGGAGGACATTTGGCCCCGACGGATTTAACGTGCATCAGACCCATTTACACGACGGTTCTTCGGTGAAAGAACCGTCATGCAAGTGGTCTCGATTTCGAACATGAAACCCTTCGGTTTCGAAGTTGAGACCTTACCATTAGGCCACCATGGCCCTCAGACTTCAGTGAGAGAAGTTCGCCACTTCGGAAACTCAGGTTTCGAAAACATCGTGATCAGAACTTCATTTTAAATTAAATGAAGAAAAAAAAACAAAGACATTTAAAGGGAAATTTACATTAGGTCCACATTTCAAATTTAGTAGTGTATTTAATACGATACAATCAACGCTTCTTCTTTCATCACCGCAGATTCTTAATCCTGATCAAATTTAAAAGCCAAGGGGGGGGGGGAGAAAGACATGATTGTAATTTGGAATTTTTTGTATTAACTGAGTACAGGACATTGCATAACACGATGTTTCAATATTTCCCATTAAATTATGAAAGGTTCTTTCCTTTTCTCAATTATTATCAATCCTTAATCATTATGCACAATTATTAAAATCTCAAGTTGAATAGCTATAATAATAAAAAATATATATTTATATCTAAAAAAATATGTTAGAAAGAATTAATTACTCAGATTTTAAGGAAGGGGAATCTTATTTCATAGGAATAGCAAATCAATTTTTTCAGATAAATCAAACTTATTATTTCAAACTTTCGTTGTAGCCGTGCTTTGAAAGTATGAATGATTTATTTGTGAGATTAATATCGTCTTTAAAGCCATGTAAGAACTAAAGCTGACCGTTTTGAATTGGATTCAGTTGACAAGGATGAGATTTCTGGGTAGGACCGTTTTCCTAACCTCGAAAATGTAGCAATTTTAAGACAATACATACAAGTCTCGTTTTCAATATTGGAAGAGTTCGGATTTGAGACCAAATTCCACCGTCTATCAAAGAAAGAGACACATTGCATCTATTAACGAAAATCAGAATGTCCCCACAATATAATAAACCAAAATTTTAAAGTGGATGAAGATTTGCTTCCTATAACTGATGATATATATATATATATATATATATATATATATATATATATATATATTGCATACAAAATATGCAAAGAGAAAATATTATAATCGTCAAATATATATGTGTGTGTGTATATATATATATATATATATATATATATATATGAGCTTAAAAAACACATTGAGCTAAAATTTTGTCCATCAAATTTGTGAAATTAAACTTAATTAAAAATGTGCCTATCCCTTTCCGAATGCAAATGTTCATGATGACTATAAAAAACAGAGACACAGAAAAATAAAATTTGGTAAATAGTATTATCATCTGAAGTGTAGTTGCGCATCAATCGTTGAACCAAATGTGTCAAGGAATTGACCCTCTGTACTTTTCCATGGATGCAAACGCAACTACTCGAAGACATTACAAGATAGATCAATAAAACTTGATATGTGATTTTGTTATTAAAATTGTAGTTCTGTGTCGAATTTTGGATGTAACCGTTTGTCAAAGAAGCAAGCGAAATACGCACTAGGTTTTCCCCAGTAAATTACGAAGCACAAAATACTCATCCTTTGAAATTAAAGGTCAACAGTTTCTACATGAGGGGACTAGCTTTTTTCTCCAGTATTTGACCTCAACTCCATGCAATGATGATAAAAGCTAAGATGTCGGTTCTAATTCAAGCATTTTGCAATTCAACGAAATTTTTCAGTGCACATGTTTGTCTTAGATCTTTCCCAAGCACTGTAGGTTGCCTTGGACTCGCTGAAAACTTCTGTTTTGCGTTGGGATAGTGAAAAGATTTCGGCCTCCGAAATTATCGAAAAGCTACCTTTTCTACTGGCATAGTGCACGTTCTACTGGACGAAACCTTTGCTCACTAGTTTGGAGAAAGAGGCGATGATAATGATTCAAAATTAAGAGATTGTTGCCAAATAAGTCATCATACTGCTTTATAAGGGAATGTATAAATATATATATGAACTGAATAATAGTGCCAGTTAATCTTTGTTTTATATGAATATGATAAGAGCTATCATAAAAAATATGTACATATTTTTAAGATTGATTAAATAGTTTGCAATATATTGACAACAATATAGTAAATCTATTTGCAGCTACAGAGCATGATAGTACAAAATAGCAGTTGACTGGAACTCACTTGTGGATGCTTCATATAAATATGCAACTTGTTAGTTCTGCTAATTTGAAAAAAAAATCATGAATAAATATAAGAAAAACTAAATGCACTTGTGTATAATATCCAATTGATTTTTGACCATTTCGAGCCTACAAAAGTTGAGTTAAATAAGAAATTTTGAAATATATTTAAAGCTGGCATCTACCAAAACGTTTAAATTAAATATATCAATAATTTGAATATAATATTTGGTCCCTTGTAAATAATCAGAAAAAATAGCCTACAATAAGACTTTATAATGATTAAACCTAAATCAAAACAAAAAAATATTGTAAAATCTTTTTGTATTTCTTTTAATCATATTCCATATTCCTAGAACTGTGAACAAATAATTATTTTTATTCCCTTACTTCAGGCATATATATTTAATTGTTGTATAATAGACACTTTGTACAGAGCAATTAGAAATTTCTCATTTTTTTTAAAAATATATTGTGTGCACAATTAAATTAATGATGGGTTTTGAGATAGCCAGAAGACTATTTGTGGATGAATTTCTTTATTTTGAACAACTGACAATCTCTTTGCCCATGTGTAAATAAATATGATTTAGAAAAACAATGATGTAGAAAAATAAAATTTCACATTGAAGTGTATTTGTGTAGATAAAACGAGCTATCTTCTTCGACTGATAATTTGCAGTAAAACTAATCCCAAATTTTATTTTTAATCTTATTTTGAGTTAAACTGAAATTAGCTTATATAAAAAACTTCATTACAACATATGAAGATGTTTGACTTTGATATGGTGAAGAGGAAGGTAGATAAGAACATATAGAATGAGTTTTAGTCTACTCAGATTGAAAGTTTGTAGTGAAGTTAATCACAGATTTTATCTCTAATCTTGCCATGGAAAAAATTTGTGAATTTCATGACAGTTAAAAGAAAACAATCTCATCAAAATTTCTCAATGAAAATTCAAGAGTCTGGCTAGTATGAGAATTGCAGTGTCTCAAAATGCAGGGTAATTTTTCTACCAAGAGAACAGAATGGAATGGCAAACGTTGAAGGTGAATAGTTGAAAAAGGTAAATACATGACAAAAATATCTATTTATAAAATTACACTAAATATTATGAAGTAACATAATTACAAACATAATTTTGCATATAGATAACAAATGTATAGACAATAAATCAACAAAAATAAATGATTTTTTTTATTTACAGATATAAGTTATTTACAATGATGGAAATGACATTATTTCCATTCACTGTCGCCATCTAAAAAAAGAAAAAGAAACCATTATTATTAATCTAGGAAATAACATGAAAAATTGAATAAAAAGTCAAGTTTCAAAATTCTACATAACACATAGCAAAATGTACTAATATAAAAGATTTTATTTCCTTTTTTGGCAATTTGTAATGTATTTAGATTAATGCCTGATTTTGAAGTTATACAAAATTAATCTTAGACCCCCATGTAATATTTGATAAAAATAGTTCCCATTATTTTGCAGTTTAATTCTGCCAACATAATTATCCTTAGTACAATGCCAACAGATTTCATTTTTATTTTTTCTAATAATTTTAATTTATTTTTCTTTCGAATTTATGTGAAAGTAATGAAATATGCTGCTAACACAAAGAAATTGATAATTTAAGTATAAAAGTAAATAATGAAATAAAGAAGAAATCTGACTTTCTCAAAATTTTGATTGATAAATATTTGTATTAACAACTAAAAATTTAAAAAAAATTATCAACAAATAAAGAAAGAAACCTTTAAATATAATGAGTGAGAATTTCTAAAATATTGCTTAAAAATTTAGTCTGTTGGTTAATTAAATTTACTGACGAAAAAAGGATTCCTAATGAATGTGATTTGCATAAAAAATACAGATAAAAAGTCCAGTGCACAAAGAGCTTTTAGAATGTAAATATTTTAGATTGCAGGATCTTATGTCATAAATAAATTTTAAAAAATCATTGTGTATAATCAAATAATTATTTTACTATGTTGTTTTAACTTGTTGTCTTTATTATACAGGGAAAGATGAAGGCAGCTTTTAAATTGGCATTTTCTTAATTATATCCAATATTCACAGATTTCATTATGCAGAATTTTGTCTTTCTGGTACAAAGAAAAAAATTCAATAACCAAAAAAGTTTTATGTCCACTAATTTAAATTTAGAATTAATAAAATTAGACTAGAATATAATACAGTTTGTCATACCAATTTCCATTATTTTTGGCCCTTTATATTATTTGAATGTTATCTAAAAAGAATGATAAATGAATAATGTTGCGCTTGCTTAGCCCAAGTAATACAACATGATACTCAATCTGTTAAATGAAAATATTTCCAGCTTTATACTGATAAATTATATCTTTATAATAAATTTTATATTAAAATGTATCATGTAATGATATCCATCATACAGTTTTTCTTATTAGTAACTTTTTCATGGTTTATTCTTATAATAGTCTCACAGAGAATTTAAGAAAATTTTCAATTTTTTTTTAAACCTTCTAATCTACAAAAGCATCTATAAAATAAACATGACAAGGCTTTATAGTATTAATGCAAAAAGAATATAAAAAATCATCATGATATTTATTAATAGCAAGGAAAACAAAACAAAAAGAGTAAATGACTAACTTACATTTTAATGACTTTGTCTTTACCTCCACTTACAACACGCTGTCCATCTGGGCTCCAGTCTACAGCATAAATCTGCCAATAAAACAATTCAGAATCAAGATGGAAAATAAGGCAATTAATCCTTATTAATCTCTAGATTACAAGTATGTAAAATCAAATATTTCCTTTAGAGATAAGGGTTTTAGCAGAGTAATAATAATTTGTTTCTTTCCTTTTCAAGTTCTAACTATAAGAGTCGTGTTTTTTAAAAAACTGCATGTGGCACCTACCTTTGTTTCCCCTTATTAACTAAATTAAATCCTCTAAATAGTTTTAGCTAAGACAGGTATCAAGCCTTTCTTTTCCTTCCCCAATTTTTAAGACAAGTTATTTTTAATCAAATTACTAAAACTAAAGGGGGGGGGGAAGCATTCATACGAATAAAATTGGTATAATAGAAAGTATTTAAAAAAAACTTTTAAAATGATGTAAAAATTTTTGTACAATGATGTTCTTAAGCATTGATGATAAACCATTACAATTCTTTTATTTTTTTAACTAAACTTCTAAAATTTTGAAATATCTGTCCTTAACGGTCCTCTTATACCCAAGAAGTAACTTTCCAAATTTCATGTTCTGCATTGCTCTCTCAAGGGAGATTTCTTTGAGGGAAAAATTCTATAAGAGTTGGAAAAAGAAAAATCATTATAAAATTACAGTATCTAAATCCTAAGAAATAAAAGTTTTTGAAAACTTCTTTTTATTTCAATAAAAATTTTAAGTACCAGAAATAGCAATTTTCCCCCCTTTGATAAAAATTAAAATTTGGTAAAATTGGTTTAACAAATGATAATTTACAAATAAGTGGGGTCATTTAAAAAGATACCATTACACCATGAAAGATTATTACACCATGAATTCACTATTATAAAAAACTTATGGCTTCAAGTTAAAATCTCATCCAACTAGATTTTACACGATCGACTAACATAATCGCACACCACAATTAATTGCATTTCAGTTATTGTATGTTAATTTCAACCTAATAAATCGTCCAAGGGATTGCTCTAAAACAACATTAAAGAAAATGATGAATAGAATGTGTAATGTACAAAAGAGGCTGTGTTTTTACAGCAGCTTCTATCTGTCGATATATCTCTTTGGTGCATTAAATTCATCCTGCTATATTTTTGTTTTCTGTTGATTGGACCAACTGTGTGTTCTTCCTTAACAATAATAAAAGGTTAAACATACACTTACTAGGCATAACTTAGCAAATTCTTCAACATTCAAACATTAAAAATTTTAATGTTTAAGAAATTAAAAAAAAAAAAAATCAAACTTTTTTTAAGCCAAAGCATATATGGCACAATACATATTTCACACTGCTCCTTCTCAATAACTATTCCAGTATTTTAAAAAATAGCAATGCACCTCGTTGAAAAAAGAGGGAGTGGAAGAAAAGTCTAATGAGCGTTATCTTAATATGTATTGGCATCTTTGATCGATCACTCCACATTCCTCGTCCGAATTCTTCCCTTTTCTAGGTTTTTTTCTCAATACATCTGATAAACAAGACTTTACAACTATACTTTCAAATTATCGTATTCAACACCTGGGGAAACAAAACAAATAAAAGGCTATCTTTAAATTTGTAGAGAAAATTAAGCACTTTGTAAGCGCATGATGCTACGCAATTTGAATAAGCTCAAAATTTCTCAAATGATAAACAAATCATTCAATAAATTCATGTGTGAGTGATTTAACATCACTGTGATAATCCCATAGATTTAATGTTGTATTCCTGCCAGAGAAATGTATACTATTCTCCCACGAAGTTATAGCAGTCTCACGTATTCTCATTAGTTGTAATCCAAGAATCTCAAGAAAAGAAAACAATTGTCTTGCCAAAAATCTTAATTAGACTGATCTATACAGAAAAAAAGGAGGAGAAACTGAAAAAGAGCGAGTTCCTGCGATTACAAATCGTAAATGGTGCTCTTTTGTTTTAAGAGCATTTTTTATTTTTGCAATGCCAAGAGATAAACACTTTTTAGATGTGAAAAAAAAATCGAGCTAAGAAACTTAAATTTCCCTGCAATTTTCCTGCCTTTTTTTTTTTTTTGGAATTTTTCAACTTTTCCTAATTTTAGATGATTTTTAAACCCCTTTTACTTTCCTAGTTCTCCCAGTGCCGTGGCAACCCTGAAGTAACCTATTTTAATAATATTCTGTAAATAACCAAATACACGGTTTTGCATAACAAGAGGATTAATATCAGGATTTTGAACAAGTACCTCAATTAGCTCAAATTATGCTCAGTTTAAAAATTATGCCACAGAAATACTTACAAAATTACAATGCAGCTGTAATGCAAGACATAATGTATATAAAAAAAGGAAGATTATTTAGAAAGAGAGGATAAGTGATTAAGCTTTACTTCATCAGAATGGCCAGGCAAATCAATCATAAGCTTGAAAGTTTTCATGTCCCAGACTTTTAGAGTGGAATCCGCACTTCCACTAACTAGTAGTCTGCTATCAGCTGACCAAGAAATTTGATAAACTTGTTGAACATGACCATGTAAGGAAGATATGTATCTAAAGAATATAAAATCTAATTTAAAGAAACATGAAACAAAAGAAATAAAATTTTAAAATATAGTATATATTTCTCACATTCTTGACATACCACAAGTCAACACTTATTTGGGTGCTGGACATTTTTTAATTGATTTTATGTGTAGTTCATGTGTTGAAAACAAATATGATTTCAAACTTTGCCCATCAATTCTTGCTTGCAAAATATGACATAATGTTATTTAAAGTAACACATTAAATTAAACTTAAAGTATGGGTACTAAGTTATAAATACTTTTCCTTACTGATATAAAACAATTGACTGAAAAAAAACTTAATACTTACATAAACTTACTATAGATAATTTAAAAATTAGCAGAAATGGAATAATCAAATGAAAAAAAAAAAAAAAAGCACTTTTGTTTCATTCTGAAAATTTCTCACGTTTGACATTTTTGCAAGAATTTTATTTACTACTATATGAATGGAGGGGAGGGGGCTTAATCAGGGCTTATGAGTATCACATATGCCTTGGTATTGGTTTTTCATAATCTTTATCAGGAAATCATTCACTTTGTTTTTTTAATATTATTGCTAAGATTTTCAATGCACAGTTTAAACGTCATTGCTTAGGTTATAAGCATTAAATTAAAAAAATAACTTTTCCTTTGATAAATTCTGCAAAATATTTTGGTTAATATAGGAAATGCTTGATAATATTCCTATAAGCCCACAGTAACTTAATTATAAACAGAAATACAAAGAATCTAATAAAAATAAAAGGAAAGGCTATTTTCCATTACTCCAAAAGCTTCCTTTGTTTGACATCTTTGAGGGAATTACATCCCAGTAGTAGTTTACCATGATTTGAGTGTCCCATGTGTCCTGGTATTAGTTCTCCATTGTCTTGTCCTAATGAAAATGTTTAGATATATTCGTTCATAATTATTTACACGCCTCTTAGGTAAACTGTCTAAATGTTGTATTAGTAATGGATATACTCATATTACAATCAAACTTAATGAATCTGTTTCATTTTTTATTAAATCAAAACAATTACCATCTTCTAATAGTCTAGATAACTCCTAGATATTTTCCTGTCAAGGGAAAATATCAACCTTTTTCGATCAGTCTCATTTACGAAATCCACAGGCAAAAATAAAAATCTAGCTTTAAAAATTTTCTACATATTATATATGTATGTATCCTGATCAATAACTTTTATGCAGCCATTTCATTGACCCTAGCTTTATTTGCAACAAAAGGTAAGATGATTTTATCCTATCCTTGTCTAATTAAGGGTTCAAGAGACATCTCTTTCGCTATATATACTTTTCTTGATAGGCCAGTCCTTTCTAGCCCAATGTTATTACATAGTCCTATTAACTTATATGCAAAAGAAGAATATTTAATGGTCTGTTGCTTGCTGACAAGAGGAATAGTTAACAATTTTTGGATCCATACAAAATATGCATCGATATTTGTAAACTTAATCCTCTCTATGACAAATGGCCTGATATATTGTTTTTGATTCATTACAGGATTTTCTGGTGAGAACCAACATCAATCTTCATTTCCTTTTTTCATGTGATTCTTCTATTCAAGAAGTCTAAGTTCAGTAATTCATGAAACTTAAATTATTAAATAATTTAACTACTCAAAATCTTAAAAAGTACAATTGATGCAGAAAAACTGTTTTCATACTTGAAATCTGCTCCCATAATCTATTCAAAATAAAATCAAAAAATTGCAGGCACCAAACAAATCTCAGTGTAATTTAATAAAAAAATAATACTGTAATAATTATATGGTCAAATTATAATGAAACTAATTATAGATTTTCTCTATATATTTACATTAAAAACTTAGATAGAAAAAATAAATAAATGCATTCTCTAGGAGGTATTTATCATATGATTTCAAATTTGAAAATCACTTGATGCCTAGAACTTTATCTCTTTCTTCCATAATTGATTCTGGAAATACAAGACTTACATAGTAATTATGTCCTATCAAATGATTTAATGCATTTGAAATCATTAAAATTTTATTCAGCCTTTTTTTTAAAAATATGTTACTTGTTTTACAGTAATCAATCTTAAACTTTTAAGTAGCACCCTTTTCTCCAACCACCAAAAAAAAAAATATTACTCAGTACAGTTCAATCCAAATTCATTTTAAAATAAAGCACTTACTTTCCTGTTCTTCCATTCCACAGTTTAATAGACTTGTCAAATGAGGCAGTGGCTATCAACCTCATGTCCGGAGAAAATTTAACATCATTTATCAGATTGTGGTGGCCTGTCAAACGAGCTATGGATTGCTTTTCATTTTCAGGTGCCCACATTATCATTGTATAATCATCTGAACCTGACACCATGATTTCTGGTTCGCCTTTCTATAATGGAAAGAAATGACTTATCATTTGCATTTGTTAGTAACAAGAAAAATAAGTTTAGAACAAATTAAAATCAAAATTTATTACTTTTAAGTGTATTTTTTACTTTCATAATATATTAATGAACAAAAATCTCATTTCCAAATTTCTAATAAAAGATTAGTATTTATTCAGAATCATCATAATAAAAAAGTTCCATCACTAAATCATTGTTCAATTAGCAGAATTTTACATTTTTATCACAATCTGACAAATTAAAAGATTTTTTAATAGTATTTTCAAGACTGTTTTCTCATGAAGGAACAAAAAAACAACATTTGGGAAAACGATTCAAATATTGATAGGTGCCAAAATTCCATCTGCATGTGGTTAGCGGGCATTAAAAGTACTTTTCAATGGGACATTCAAATGAGCTTCTAATAAATAAATCCATCAGCTGAATATTTATCATTACTGGTTTGCGAGTAGATAGAAACTTTGAAATAGAGCCATTTGTGTATACCATAAGACTGCAAAAACATTTCTATATGATTTGCAGCAATATCTTGAACAATATGGCCTTTAAACTCAAATATATGTTAGAAAAAAGAAGAATTTTATTCATAACTAATTAGCAGGGGGAAGGGGAAGGTATCACAAAATCTTTTAGTGTGTTAAGTAGAAAATACATATTTAAGGGAAAAGTAGAAAATACATATTTAATTGCATGTAATGAAACATAATTCACATGCATCTTCAGACAGAGCATTTACTGTAATAAATTATAACTCTTAAAAATTATTTTTCAGTTCCTAATTATAAATATTGAATGATTTTTAAAAATTTGGAAGCTGTAAAAATGGCAAGGTACAAAAAGTTTTATTTTTCCTTTAATTCTTCATCCTTTCCTTTCCTTCCAATTTTGTCAAAAAAAATTTCAAATTATTAATTACGTAAATATATGCACACAGATAAAAATTTGGCAATTGGTTTAAAACTTAACAACTTCATTTGCATTATAGTAACAATCAATTTTCTAATCAACTGGATAAACAGTAATACAAAAATATTAGCCGTTTAAACACTAATAGAAACAATTAAACTAATATTTTGTTTAAAATGGGACACAAAAAAAAGTTTAATTTAAATTTGAGTATAGTGACTGTCAGAAGAAAATACTCAAGAAATTAATTCAAATTGAATTTTTACATATGGAGATCGAGTTTTTATAGTACAATTTTCAAATAACTGTATTTTTATAGAAATATTCTACTACCAGTGCAAAATTCGAAAATTAAAATAAATAAAGCTGAATGTTTTAGTTAAAAATACATTTGTTTTTCAGATATAGCTTAAATGATTAATTAAAGTGTTAGTCAATTCCAAATAATAATTTTAATAAACAGCTATAAAGATTTATAAATTTAGAGTTATCAACAAGATATTATTACTTACAGTAGCTGCTTCATAACGCTTTAAGGCTAATGCTGCTAACTCTGCACCTGCAAAATTGAATGATTTGTATTAATATTATATTTTATACAAATGTAAAGCATTTGAAAATTTAAGTTCCAATCCATAATAAATACACAATCAAAATAATTATTGTTCACATTATAACTTATGGCACTATAACATTAAAAAATGGTTTAGCAGCTTTATAATTGATAAAAAGCTAATCTCTCGAGTCTAAAAAATATTTTTTCACTTACTACTACAAAACATCCCAGGAATCATACAAAGAATCATACTAAGCATTCATTAACTAGACAGAAACATTGTCATGAAGTCCATAATAGATTTTATATAAATACTGGTGATTTTTCTTAAGTGTTTCTGAAATATTTATGCAGAAAAAAAAAGAATAAATAGCATTTATAATTCTTTTTTAAAAATGAATTTATATAAAAATTTTAGTTTTAAATTACTAACATCAATCATTGCTCTAATAACTTTAAGCATGGAGAGAGGATAGTCTATACTTTTGATACATAAACTAATCTTTATAACCTGAAAAATATTTTGTCCTGATAGTTTGAATTCAACGTACAGGTATAAACTAATTAGCTGTTTAGGAACAAATCATTATGAACAGTACCAACCAGTTTATTCACTTACTGAGACAAGTTTCCTTTTCAACATGGAATTAAAAAGAATGTTTTAGAATCAATTAGCTTCAAACTGATCCCTGCTATAATAATACTCTAACAATTTTAGTTAATTGATTTTAGTTAACAAGATTGAGCATGCATAAAAATATATCTTAAATCACTCACTCATTTTCTCTGTTACCTCCATATAATTGACATTTGCTTTACTTGGATCATATGGACCTGTTCTCATGACATAATCAGTATTCAAAGCTATAGCATTCACCCAATGGGCATGGCCTTTCAGCGTCCGGCATAAAGCTCCCTATCAAAAGAAAAAGAATTTTTATTTTAAAATTTTAAATATTAGCAAGGAGATAATATAAATTTCAGTTCATGACTTCCAACTAATTTAACTAACTTATTCAACTTATTCAAAAAAAAAAAATGTTATCACATAATTAAATATTAAAGGTTTTATCAAATACATAAATGTGAATTTTCTTGCAAAAGATGAACTTTGTAGATATTATTTATAAAGAATGCAGTGAATTTTCTTGCAAAAGATGAACTTTCTAGATATTATTTATAAAGAATGCAGTAATTTATAAACAAGCAGAAATTTAATAAGAAGAAATATGTTTTTTAAAATTTTTATTTAGCATTCAAATTCTTAAGTTCAGAAACAAATATACTATTATATCAGTTACAAACAATATTTTAAGTTCTCTATACATAAAAAAAGTAGCTCAATTTCATGGGGATCTCTAGAAAACCTTATGTAAAAACCAGAAGCAGATTTAAAAAAAAAAAAAAAAAAAAAAAAACTAATAAAATTTACAACATACACAAACTTAAAATTCTTGCAAGAAAATTACACCAAGAAAAGTGGATATAAATATATGAGGTAAAGTGGGAGGAGGGGGGCAATGAATCAGTAGCAGATGAAAACTCAAGCTGAGAAAAAGGAAAAAACAATACAATTTTCCAAATAATTGTGAGTATGACCCTTATGCGATGATATATTTAAATCAAATTTAATTTTACATATCTGTATTCAATACTATGAAAAATGAAATTCTATATTTAAAAAAAGAAGCAGTTTAATTTCATGGGAATTTCTAGTTAACCTAATGTAAAAACAGGCATTATGCCAATTAGCACTGATGCATTTTTTTTTTTTGCATTATCAGTTTATATTTGCAAGAATTATCTAGTTTTATTAAAAAAAATATATATTTGCAATTAAATGAGAAGATTTTATGGGATCTTCCCAATTTTATTTATTGTTAAAATGAGAATATCAGTTGCACAATATAATTTTTTAATCTTGCAATTTCTGAAAAATTTGATTACCAAACAATTTTTAAAGAACAGATTTTAATCATGCATAGCAAGTTGTAATTCAGGGATAAATAAAATTAATTAAAATAAGAACATTAATTTCATTTAATAGAAATGACAACACTAAAAATAAAATTTTTAATTAATAAATATTGCCTATTTAATTAAATATTACAAAATTTTTACATTTATGTGCAAGATTTTGCCAGTTTGGATTTTTATAGAATGTACAATATTTAATAAATATTTATCCTTAAAATTTTTTCTTGATTTTAATAGTGTAGAATTAAAGATAAAAAATTATCAGTAATGCTCAAAAGAACTAATAATAACTATCATGAATGACATGTCTTATAAAATCATAAACTTCATATAAAAGAGTATGAAATATTTCTCACATCACTTGCTCGGTAGACTTTAATGGTACGATCTTGAGAGCCAGAGTATATGAGGCCAGAACCTCCCCATCTGAGACAAGTGACAGAGCCTGTATGGGAACTTAGGACAAACAATGCATGATATGTAACAATATCCCATACACGAACAGTGCAATCTTTGGAAGCACTGGCTAGACGACGACAATCCCCATTCCTAAAAAACGAAATGTAAAATAATTAATAATAGCACAGGTTTATATTCTATCTTAGAATATTTAAGAATACTTTTATTGCAACAATTAAAATTAATTTATTCATGTTAACACTACAATCATATATTAATTTTCCACTCATATGGTAAATTATAATACCATATGGTATTTAGTTTATAAATACAATGAATGTGGAATTCTGGATTTCTAGATGATCACCTAAATTGAAAAATCAGTAATTTACTATATCAACACCACAACTGCAGTATAAACTTGTATCAGAATGTCCTGTAGCTTAGCACATATTAAATTCTTTTAATATATGATTTCATAGCATCACATCATCTATTTGTAGTTGAATTTTTGATGGCATCATATATGCATATTTGAAACTATCTTGACAGCAAAACTGTAATCAAGCTAATTTTGTTTATTTATCAAAAAGATAAATAAACAACTAGTTTTGCAAAAACTATATGTTAATTTAAAGAAGAGGGGGAAAATGCTGAATTTACTCCCCCCTTCTCTCTCTCTCTTTTTAAAAAAAGTGGTCTACTGAGTGATTTTTTTAAATTTTTAAATTTTTTTGTCGATCTACATGATGATAAGTAGTTCATGAGTCTCAGTAACACATATTCCAAACAAATTTCCATGAAAAATTCATTTTATACAAGAACATATATTTTATTAAGACATTTCAATTTGGTAAGGCATGGAAAGTTAACAAAAGCCATCGAAATGGAGGTACTATCATTTATTATACTATCTGATCATGATTTCAAAATATAAATTCTTTTCCTTAAGATAGATCTAATTTAATTATTTTTTAATCCAGTAATTTATTTTGATTCTTACATTTTAATAACAATAAAATGCTTCCATTCTTTTATCAAATTAATTTCTATTCAACTTTTTTTCTGTCATTTCAATAATTTTTCAGAATATTTTTGATATATTTTACAATAACACTTTTCACTAATTTAAATACTGAATTTATATTCATGCATATTATGAAGATATTTTTCTTCACCCTTTTTAAAAATCTAATAGTTAAAATCTTTAGATGAGCTCTGAGTATAAAATAAAATTTGCTGATGTTAATCCTTATTAAATTCACATAGATTTTCAGTATTGATTTTAAGAGTGGGAACATTTATATATTATTGCTTTAGACATGATGTATATTTTAAACAGATCTATTTTCAAAACTTAAAATGCAAAATACGTAAATGCATGTACCAAATATTTGAGTTCCCCACTTTATAAAACTGCATTAAACCAAACGAAAACATCAAATCTTTAGTGGATTTTAATGAACAGGATATATTATGTTTTCAAACAATTATTAGTGAAATGATAAATTAAAAATCAACAAATTTTCAATGATCAATGCATTGAATGCTCAAAATTTAAAACTAAACAAAGTTCTTTAAGTGCTGGCTACTATTATTATTATTTAAATGAGTGAGTATGTACAAATTAAAAAATACAATTAAAAATGACATTCATCCAAATCAATGGCAGATTAATATCTACAAGAAGTATGCTGAATTGTTATTTTTAATAATAATAACGAAAAGAAACATGCATCTTTACCTGTGTAAGGGTTCCCAAGCCAGAGCATTGATCCAGCCTATGTGACCAGAAAGTGTTTTTCCCATTTGTTTCCCTGTCCGTGGATCCCAAATGCAAATCTGGAACATAATTCAGTTTTTACATAATAGCCAGGTAACCAAATCAAAAAATTTATACCTTATAGATAATATTAGTTAAATAACTTATAATATTTATTTCTTGATAAAAAATGCATTTCCTACAAATTTCTTAAAAACTAAACAGACACATAACTAATAGGTGATAAACTTTATCTGTAAACTAACACTTTTATTACAATTTTAAAATACAGTAAGAAATTTGAAACATAGTTGAAATATGATAAATTTGAAATGCTAATTTTACAGACAGACAAATTTACTATTTAAAACTATTTACAAAAAATATCATTTAAAAAATGATTGATTATTTTAATAAAAACAATATTATATATATATCAATTTCATAAATAATAAATGCCCTTTTTGTACTTTTTAAAGTTCTTGATATTACTTTCATACATTTATTTGAGTTTTATGATGAATAGATGATGTAATTTATTATATAACAATTTGTTTTTAAAGATAATTTGTGAGAAACATGAGTAAAATTTAAAAGCAAAAACTGACATAAACTCAATATCTTCGATAAAATACTTCAGAAATGCTTTGCTATTCCTATACAAAAACAGATAAACAGAAATTCAAGAGGCACTCATTTACCTGACCATTTCTGCATCCTGACGCCAGTTTTAGACCATTTGGTGACCATGCAATGCATAAGACCCAGTGTTTGTGAGCTATTGAAATGGAATATTTAAATTTTATATCAAAATGATTATAATTTTTTTCAAATTATGCAATGGAAGTTTTGCAAAATAAAACAGAGGATTAAGATTTCTAAAGAATGCAATTTAAAACCTTAAGATATACATTTTTTATTATTATGAAAGGTAAAAGATAAGAGATTAAACTCATAGCTAAAAGGTAAATAAACCCTGACGTATTTCTTGTAA
The DNA here is from genome assembly GCA_026543865.1 of Argiope aurantia. Taxonomy (NCBI): domain Eukaryota; kingdom Metazoa; phylum Arthropoda; class Arachnida; order Araneae; family Araneidae; genus Argiope; species Argiope aurantia. Next base: position 203,051 of record JAPMOR010003818.1, on the reverse strand, counting down.
ACTATCATGTACATTTTTTTAAAGTATTTCAATAATACAAGATTATATCAGACAAGGCCTTAAAATGCATGAAAATATATTAAAATACAGAAAAAAAAATACTAGATTACTCATCTATTTGCAGTAATTTTCTTAAAAAGTATTATATAAGCAGATGTATTCCAACAACACTCTTATAAGTTTCAATTAATATAGATATATTTGTAGAGTAATAATAAATAAAAAGTAATAACATCAAAACATGGGCTGCCACATGAATTGCTTGTAATTAACATTCACTTTTAAATAAGATTGCATATTTTTTTACTGCAATAAAAAATAAAAAAAGTTATAATCTAATTAGATAGATGGTAAACATCACAGGCATGAGTGGTGACAGCAAATACTAATTAAATAAAGTTAAGAAATACAATTTATATTTACCTTTACATGTGTACTGAGGAGTTTCAGTACATACATCCCAGAGTCTGACAGTTGTATCTCCAGAACCGCTAGCCAAATATCTATGCAGAATGTCAAACATTTTAGCTTTTAAATAAGGACTAGTTAGAAATTTCTGTTTAATAAAAATAAAATGTTTAATAATTCCTGTTTAAATAAAAATGTCAATCACATGAGTTCTTTTTTTTCCCTTTTCTTTTCTATACAGTGAAAGTAAAATCATCTGTCCCTTTCAACTATTCAAAGAGTATTCTGTATTTCCTTAATAATAATCAATTTAGCCATTCTCTCAACAATGGTGCAACATGAAAAGAGGGAAAACTATTAGAAATTAAAAATTAGAAATAAAAGGAAACAAAGTTCTAAAGGTATACTGATATAATATTTGTACCATACACAAGGAAAAGATCAAGTTCATACAATATTTTACAAGCTCATTCAAGGTGTGTTTAAATATATTGGTCCTATTTATTTAATAACTAATAAGATTTAATATATTCCTGAATAGCAATTATTTTCTATCATAATAATTACTTTAGTAGAAAAAACCAAATTCCGAAATAAATTTACCCCTGATAATAGTTCCATATAACTTAAAATTGCGTTTTTTCCTCCTGCCACATTTTTTTATTGCAAGATATTTTTATAAATGAAAAAAAGTAATATATGGCCAAAAGAAAAAACAGCATTTAACTACTTTATTTCTCTTAATCAAATTCAGAATTATCTTTATAATTTACGGTTTTAATGATGAATCTAAACATTTAGCAAAATGATTTTGAATTATAAAAAAATTCTCAGAATTTATTGTTTTGCTAACTATATTTAAACACAACTAATAATTATTATATGAGTACATTTAGAGTTAAGTAAATTTATATCCTTTCTAAAAATTCTTATATGAGGTTAGAGTGACATACTAGAGAATAGGTTATTACATTAAATGCTGTCTTATCATTTCATAGTAATTGGAAATTGCACCTTCACCATATTGTCAAAAAATATATTAAATTTCCAAGAGACTGAATAAATTTTTATCTGCTTCAGCATATAATTCATAATTTATTTTCTTACAATAAAATGGAATGCAATTTTACAAAAATGAAGCCACAAATAGTGATATATATTGGCATTCTGGAAGATAATTTATTAGTAATTTTGGAAATGCTTAAAAATTATAAAATAAAAATTGTGGGTTATTCACAAAAAAACAAACAAACTAGAATGATAGACTGATGATGAATGAAAAACGAATCACTACATGCATTTCCAAATTGGACATGATTTGCAGCTATTGAGATATGTTTACTACAGATTATCAGACAAACTAAAATTGTCACCTGTACCACTACATCATATGATACAGATAAATATCTGAAGTACTGCCTCAATGTTTCATTAAAATAGCCTTTCAAGGAAAATTTTTGTGAAGGAGTGCAACTAACCTTTTGACTGGCCAAAATATAATGAACTATTTATGGAACAAACTACTTTTCCTTATTTAATGATATTTAAATTATACCAGTAAAATTTAAGTTCAGAGAATTATGCAACCATCATAAAATTACCTGCCATCTGGACTGAAAGAGGCAGATATAACAGCTTCAGCATGTCCTGGGATAGAGCTGGTACAACGGGTCACTGGTCGAACTTTGAATACAGCTTGTTCTGCATAAGTGATTTCCAAGATCTGTTCACTTTCTAAATGCTTTTTCTCCACAACATTCAGAAGAGAATCTTTGATTTGCACATCATCCACAAAGAAAAGAAAAGGAACACCTTCCTAAAATGAGAATACAAATACCATATTAGAAGGATTACAAAAATAACATCCAAACCATTCACAGGATTCAATGAAAATGAAGACCCACCCTAATCCATGGTCTAGTTTGAAAAATTTCCAAGTTGGATATTACAGCTCAAAATCAAGTAATTATAAAGATAATTAAAAATGAAATCATTTGAACATTCTGCTTTTCTTTTTCTATCATCTCAAGTTTGAAATGTAATTATCAACTTCAATTATATATTAAACATATGTGAGAGTTCTTAAAGAATTAGGAAATTTGCTTTAACAAATTACATAATAAAAGATTTTTGCAACACTTTTATTTATCATTGATTTTTAAGCAATTGAAAATAAAATGAAATATATTCTAAATTCATGAAAAAGGTTTTACATATATGCAATATGAAATGAATTTGAGAGGAATATGATTTAGATCACTACATGGCCATGGTCTCTCCCAAAATAACAAACATGTAATTATGCCAACATAGGAATGAAACAAAAATTAAATGGATTGCTGGTGTGAGCCTTTCATCCTGATTATTGACATAATTGCAGGGTTGTTTTTTTTTGCTATTAAATTCATGCAGTGTCATAGCAAAAATAATGGACTACTTCTGTTGGAATAGCAAAAAATATAAAATATTCTTCACAGATGATATCGAATTCATAAGCCAAATATATCCAATTCATAAGCCAAAGATATTGCCAGGAAAAGTTTATCTCCGTCTCAAAAAACAAACAAACAAAAAATCAATTGTCAAGCTTATAACACCAGGAAAGAAAGATATCTTATCTTAATGCATCTAATTTTTTTTTATAACAATGCAGAGTTTCTGTATTCTAAAAATTCCAGATATAATTCCTTCCTTTTTTCTTACAGACATATTTAGTATACAGAACATTGTAATTAAACATGTGAAATTATTTTTTAATATACTTTTTATAAGATGATTTATTTATAAAGAAAATAATAGTTAAGGCATTTATATTGTAGTTATAGAATTAAAAAAAACTGTACAAATTAAATGAATAAATAAAAGTTAACAGATATATTTCTTATCATTGAAAAATTCCATTTACATCAGTTAATGTTTTAGCATATGTCACTTTTTTCTTTAATATTTTTAAAATATGCATTTGCAAGATTGTGAAAACTTGCCACTGGTTTGAAAGAAATGTAATAATACTAAAATCGATAAAACAAATATTTTTCTCTAAGCACAACAACAACCAAAGTACATGCAAAATACACAGCAATTTTCAAACTGAAATAAAAATTTCCCCAGTCATATGTTTATTTTTGTTACAGATCTCTGAACTAATATTTTTGTTTCGCAAATGTTGTTAGAGCAACAGAAAGGCAGCTAGAAGTCTACTTAATTAAAAGAGCAAATATGAGATTTTTTTTAATAGAAAAATTGAAGATTACCTTGTTTAAAAGTGAATTGCATATATTAGACAATTTATCAACAGTGATATTAACTGGAATATCCAAAGGAATACTTGTGACTTCACCAGATTCATCTTTGAAGCGTGCCAAAATGAAATGAGATTTTCCTTCCATTTTCCAACACTTTAAAAATGAAAACATCTAAAAACAAGCATAATTCATATTAATCATTCATGAATATTTGTAAAATAATAATATGTAGAAAAATATTAGGAAATGCTCTATTTGCTAGAACATTTGAATGATTCTCATGCATCTTCCTCTTCTATTGACCCTATATAAATGCTTTGGAAAGAAAGTCAGCATTATTTTAGACAATAAAAATTAATTTTTTTTCATTCTTTCAGTTTTCTTGCAGAAATTTACATGAAACAAAAAAAAAATTCTTTGGAAGAAGGGGGAATGAAATTTAATCAGCATTCCTTTTCTTCCTGTCATATCAACCACTTTCATTTATGTATGTGTTTTAAAATGTTTTATTAATTAGGAAAATATAGATATTTTTTTAAAAAAATTCTTTTCTAAATTTAGCTACGATACATTGCACTTTTTCTTGCTGTCTAATTCTGTAATTTAAATTTAAAAATTATGCTAATCATAAAATAAAAGATAATGATCAGTAACCTTGAAAATAAGTACTGGTACACTTATTTTCACTGTAACTGTTGATTCAATCACCATAATTGACAAATGTATTTAAAGCTTTAGTCCAATGAACTTTTGAAGAATAGTAGGATCATTTTATAAGCACGCAGGACTGATTTTCAATTTATATAAAAAGAATTTTCAATTTATATAAAAAGAAACTTATTATGACTCATAATGAAATTGTAATCCAATGATTAAATATGCACAATTAATTTTTATTTTTGATTTTTAAAAGCCATTTATTTAAAGCTTCGATAATTATCACATTCATTCACAATAATCACACTTTTCAAAATGGGAGTAAGAGCATCTAGGGGTAGAATTAAATGAATATTTTTTTGGAAAAGGTAAAACAAAGATAATGTGGGTACTCTGATTTTCACTTTTTTTCTATACATATTTTGTTGAAATTTGAATAAAAACATTGTCATAATTCAATGCATTAAAATACTAGCTTAGAAAATATTATTTTGGAATAAATTAATTTGAAACTGTTTTCTGGTTTCTGAATTAAAATTTTTCAGTAAGTGAATGTAGTTTAAAAATAGTATAAGAATTATGTATTTTTTATTTTCAGAAATATTTATGGTTCAAACCAATTTTCCATGTCTTATTGATGATAAAAAGTAAAGCATTAATTTATAATCAATCCTACAAACATCAATTTATAATTCTCTGACAAATGAAATTTAAAAAGTCACGTGAAGAGCAAAACTAATAATTAATCATTATAGATTAATATTTTTGTATCTACCTAATTAATAAAATATATTACAATCAACAAAATATTTTGTTTAAATTTGAAATTCAATGCAGATTTGCTTAAAAAAAGCTCCTGAATTAGGCCTTAATTGTTTTTACAATAAGAAAAAAACTTTTTTTTAAAAATCCTATCTGTAAGAGTTTATATTAGATCACATTTCATAAAGTAATTCAAAAACTTACACATAGTTTGTTACAAATAGCTTAAACAATATTCATTGTAAAAATTGATTTTAAAAAATTGCCAGTTTTTCAAAAATTTTGTTTTTAATCTAATATGAGATCACATATTATTTTTCGATATTTTTATTGCTAAAATAGGTATTTGTATTGTTTGTAATGTTGCTCTAAATAATCAAGGAAATGAAAACTTACCCTGTAAAATAAACTTAAAACTACAGGCAATAAAAATATTGCAATGTGACAGACTATTAACAACTAAATACAGTTAAGATTTGAAAAGCAATTATTCCACAAAAAAATAAATAAATGCTTAAAATAATTATTTATATCTATCACAGACTGCATTCAAGATGCAAGAATGTTGGATGCCCAATGCAAAATTACAATTTTAATCTGGAGAAGAAAGTGTAACAGCTTTGGGATTCTTTCAGATCTCTTGACGATAATTGGCAGCAATGTTTTCTGTTAAAAGATTCAACAGTCTTTTGTATATGCTTAAAGGATTGTTTAAGAAGGCGAGAGAGATCTGACATATATTCCTTCAACATTAAGCAAATCTAATTTACATTCATGTGAACATCATTGGACAAATAGGATATACTGACATTGGGTCAGATTTTCTAATTTGCACAATACAGGGTCCTCACTCTTATTGAAGAAAAAAATGTAAGGGTTTCTTCTAAAAGCAAATTTGAAGACCATAAAGTCACATAGTTTAGGCATAAAATTGCATATTAAGAATATAAATTAAATATTTTTACTATTAACATTCAAATACGACTTTTTTTCTTCTTCTTACTACGACTTTTTTTCTTCTTCTTACTACTTGTAGATGTAGTGTACAAACACTAAAGATATCAGTTATGCTCATCCTGTAGTTAGAAAATCAAAAAACTTAAGCTTCAATGCTCTGATATCATAATGCCAGCCCCCTTCCTTTTAACCACCTCATGTTAACAGTAATACTGGATGCTAATTCATATAAACTACAACTAAATGCTAATTTCACATAAACTACTACTAGGCACTCAATTCACCAACATATCTACATTTTAACAGAATAAAATTCATTAAAAAGATATTAATTTCATAAGCCACCCCTCTAACCTTACTTTTGACCATTATTTGAGAGAATGAAGAGAAAAAACAAATACAAATCTGCAAATTTTTATTTAAACAAATAAACTGGAAACAATATGTAGTTAAAATATTTGTGTTGCTCTTCTAAGGAGACTCCTAACCAGGACTTCTAACATTATCTGGATCTTATATATATATAAATCTGTTCTCTTCTGCCTTTTTAGCTAGCATGTCTACACTTTTGCAGTACAAAAATTTCTCATATTTTCATTCTTTTTTATTTTAAAGTATTTAATTCATTCTCAGCATACTTCCTTTTCTTATTCTTTTTAACACTGCAACTTTTATTCGTCCATGTTTTGAGTACACTTATTTTGTATATAATCCGAGTTCTTTTGTGACTTGTAGTTACTTAAATCCCCCCCCACCCCCCAATTTATCTAGAACCAAATATTTTACAATATATGTTTCTTCATTGAGGTTTATAATCTCAGTATTTTTTTTATTTAAGAAAATAATTTTTCAATCATAGTCTTTATATGGTATAATATCACCAAAATCCTTCCACAACTTCCGATAAAACTTTGGACCATCAAAATATCTCAATAAAAATTTATTAATTAAATTTTTAGATAATTGAAATTTCACAAATTCTACTGAAATGCAAGTAACATGAATAAAAAAAAAATGTTAAATTCTATTAAAATAGTCACACCTTTTTCTAGTAATTACTTAAATTCAGAGGAACAGAAAGGGGAAAAAAATAGCTTTCATCTTGTTATAATAGAGATAGGCTTGCTTGGCCATTCTGCCCAAAAGTAAACAATTCATAATTTTGACCAATATGTATTTGAGAGAAAACTTATCCAAAATTCTATGACTGAATGGTATACAAAATCCTGACATTCATGTTTGATATCTCTTAACTGTTTTTCCAATCATTTTGTCCTCAAAGAATGCCACATTAACTGAGCTGATATATGCATTTGAAAAAACAAACCTAGAAAGAGTATTTACAATTCTCAGACATTCAAGAACATAAATTTTCATGACAGAGAAAGCTTCCAAATAGTCAGTGAACAATTTTTGATATACTTGTGTCAAAAATATAAACTGTAAAATATGAAGTATGGTTGGATAATTCATTTATAGACAAGAAAAACTCAATTTGACAAATAGAGCTGGCTCTTTTCATCAGATTTTGTTTCAATTGGTTGAAAATAGCACACTTTAAACACAAACTCAGTTTTTAGATACCTATTATTAAATTACAAAAAATTGACAAGGATTGATTCAATAAAAATGGTAAATTCATGTCAAAGATCAATATTTCATAACCATTGTTTATCAGTGCTGTGCAAGGTATTTATGTTCTTACTTTAAGTCCTTAATTTTATGTAGTGTGCGTGTGAAGGGGTTAGCACTTTTATTAGACAGTACATAAAATAGTGTTGATTGTTTAAATCTGTTCCCAGTAAATTTCAAATATTTTCTTGAACCTAATTATTGAAAAAAAAAAAAAAAAAATTCTGGGACTTCGAGCTTAAAATAAAATTCAAGAAATCTTCCAAGGAATATAGGTACCTTATAACAGCTTTTAAAAAGGAATTAATACCTGAAACTTTACTGGAAAAGATAAGTATGTGTTTTTATCTTTAAACAAGCACTACAATGTGAAGGTTCTATGCTCAGCCATGAAATCTTTCTTAAAAGTGTTTTTTACATAAATAGTAACAACACAGGAGAACAAAAATTCAGTGCAATTCACTTTTTAAAAATTACTTTACCATTTTCACTTTTTAAAAATGGATAATAGAAGGGAGGGGGGAGAACCTTAGGATTCCCTACAGCAATTATCTTGGGACACATAAGTCCCCCTAACTATCATCATTCCTTTTGATTCTCTTGATGCTCATTGGATTCAGAAAATCAGTTCCGGCAATATCCCCAAATTCCAGTTGGAAGCATTTGAATAAAATTACTTGAAGAAAGGAAATATCTATTGATGGAATGGTAGACTTTTATTATTCTTATTTTATATAAATAGAATACACATTTCAATGTTATTTTCTTACCATTTTAATTCAAATGTATTTTTAATATATGTTTTTATATTTTAAGGCATATAATCTATAAAATTGATTATCTTTAATAAAGTCATTTATTTGAATTTCACCATATTTTTTTTATTAAAGTGTTTAATTTTGTAGTTAGATAAAGATAACTATTAACAGTACATTGGTTCTTTTGTCATCTAATATTTATCTAAACTAATCAAACTTTCATCACCACTGAGAACTGCCTCAGCAATATCTTCCAATTTAATTTGAAACATAAGTATCTTATATGGTGTAGGCTGTTTTTTGGTGAATAGTGATAATAAGAATATGTAAGGATATAACCCCCCCCCCCTTTTTTTCTAATAAAACAACTACATTTGGTTGAAAAATGCAAAGTTCCTTTTTAATGTATAGTGGCATTTTTATTCAAAATGTTCACACTTCACTTCTGATTTATCACATCATATCTCTGATTTATTTTGCATCTTTTCAATCAATACTTTTAATCTCCTTTGATTTTTGAAATCTTACGAAATAATGTATTATAATGTCTCTTATGAAATTTGTCTGTTTAGTTGTAATTATCTAAAGTACTAAACTGAGTTAAAATTCTACTAAAATATTTAATTACATCTGACATTACTTATTTAAAAAAATTATTTTATTCATATATCAAATTTTTCTTTGAATTAAAAATTAAAATTTTGAATTAGGGATTTATTAGAAACTACTTCACTTAGATGGTAGAATGTATTAATATATTTTTCTTTTATGATAAAAAAAAATGACATTGGCTAAATCAGCAAAAGGAATTAAAATTTTAAAAACAACTCCATTATTTAAGTAAAACATTACTAAAATTATTTAAATACAGAGCTGAAAAATGCTTAACATGATCATATTAATATCTGCTTTATATTATCAAATTTCTCTGGTACTAAACAGATGTATTCAAATGTACATAAAACTATTCATGAATTGTAACCACTACATCATTTAATGTTATCAATTTTGAAATTGATAATTTACCCATCCTTCATTTTCAATCAACTTTACTAATGTTCATGGAACTGCTTGCACTATTGAAAAGAAATGTTTGGATGTTTTTCAAATGAGATGGTATTCACATTCTTTTATCAGGGCCAGAGTGATCTTAATTTAAATTTATAATTAATTATGAAAGGGAAACATTGGATAGCAAGACAACATTGAAATTCTTAAGCAGTTTATCTAAAATTAGTCAATGCAACATGAAGCACAGTTGAAATTTTCAAGCCTCTTTGTAAAATAATGAAAATTTGCTAGCTTCTTGTAAGAAAGACCAAGGTTCCAAAAGGAATGAATGCATTAAAAAAACTTTAAAATCAATGTCAAAATAAAACAAGTAACAGACATTAAGAATCCTGAAATCATTACTCAAAAAACTTTAACAAAATCTAAATAATTATCAATAAACAATAACTAATAAATTTTATAGTTAGTACTTTTTTTTAATAAATATAACTAGATCTGAAATAAATATTTTTTCCTTCTTTCATCTTGATATGATAACATTATAGTTGGTTTTATATAATTTGGTTATCATTATCAATCAGTAAATGTTTTCAAAATTCTTGTTATAGAGTGATCATATTAAGCATTAACTACGTATCATTATTTTAAAATTATTTTATTAGAAGAAAAGTAAAATATTCATATTACATGAAATAAAAACTAAGCAAGTTATACTGAACAATAATTTGGATGCATTCTGATTAAAGGAGGTGAACAACTATACTAACACACAGATAATTAATCGAGAAATACCGATTTACCTTCAATGATATTCTCAATGCTGAAGATGGGTCTTTGCCCAGCTCCAGTTGTAAGCAAAACTGTAAAACAACGAGATGCTCATAAAGAAGAGCAGAAACATAAAAAACTTTATCAAACTCAAAAACTTTATCTCATATTATCATTTAACTTATCTCAAACATATCTTGATGACTTCTTTTTATGCACAGTGGAACCTCGCTTAACGAACATAATTTGTTTCTGAAACTTGCTTGTAATGCAAAACAATTTTCCCCGCAGGAATTCAGGTAAATTATGACATTGTGTTTCCTTCAAAAAAAAAAAAAAAAACACTCAAGCTAATTTATAATGCAAATTATTCTTTATACGGTGTGCTTTATTCTTACAAAAGAAGGGGAAAAAAAAAAAACACCCATCACTTGAATGATTTTTGTCTCTGCTATGCTTCAAAATTCAATGACAATGAGATACAGTATTATCGTCAAATGAATTTATTTTCAGCATGCAAAGAAGCATCACCTTATAAGAGTGATGCTCCTCAACATACAATGCAACAATTTCCTATATTTTCAGCATCTTTTTCATTTCAATGGAAGGTAGTTGTTCTGTTGTGACAAGTATTTTTTCCTCTTCTAGTCAAATCACCTCTGCAACTTTGCACCTCTGATACAGAATGCAGCTCCATAAGCTCTTCAGTAGTTCTATGTTCTTCCATCAGCTTATTGATGTTGTTGCTATTCATCTTTAGCCCTATCATCTTGATCAGAAGCAAAATCTCATCCATTAAGACTCCACAGGCACTTGCTCAAGCTTTTTGGAGATGCATTCGACAATATTATCCAACCAAAATTTCTTCCACATAAGTATAAAAGTTCTGTTCAAACAAGCACTCAACATAGACTGATAAAAGGCAATCCAACATTTGATGTCTTCTTTCCATTTATTAAGTAAGTTGCATTTTTACATTTTGTTTTTCTCATTATGTAAGGTGCTTGTTAAGCGAGGTTTGACTGTAATCACTTTCTAACTATACAGTGATTATTTCAGTACAAATATTTAACACTGAAAAATCATCAAGATGAAGATTATATAAAAAAATCCTTATTATAAATAGTCTTGGTAGACACAAATTAACTATAATTCAATGAAAATATAAGTAATGCAATAATGTTTATCTTATACAAAATAATTTAAATAAATGCACTAAAAAGATATTACTCTCATGTCTTTACAATAAAAGGTTAAGCAGGATAACTATCAACAAATAAGGAGGAAAAGTGAGTTTAAATTATTTGTTTATAAAGATTTCTAAGTAATACAATTTTAAAAGTAAAAAAAAATCATATAAAAATGGAATATTTTAATGAAAAAATAATTGAGTTTCTATTTAATTTAATGAATATAGGGAAGGTACAATAATCACATGTCAGCTAGCCAAGTTTCCAGTGCTAACAAATATTTAAAAAATAAATAAGTCTCTTTGCTAAAATGAATGAAGTAAATGGAAGCGCGGGGGGGGGGGGGGGAGTCATAACTAAAGAGATAAAGAAGATAATACAAAAACTTTTATATTAACAAGCAGGTGAATTATATTATTAAAATTATTTAAAGAAATTTTCTCATATTTTATTCAGCATTTAATATAAGATTTAAAAGGCTAATAAATAATTTTGAAAGTTCACAAATCTGCCATTACAGATAGATTCAATATTAACCCTTAACTGGGGACGTGCGGTCTGCGAGACTGCTAGCGATGGATTTTCAGTCACCCCTATTCTATTTTTAGCTCAATTGAATGGATTGACCCTGTAGATTCCTGTTTCGTGACCTTCAATACACATGCACTTTTTCAACCGATTTCAGTAGATGCTTTTTAAAATAATTCAGTAATTTCTTCGAGTGTGGTCTCTAAGACCGCATCTCCCTGTTAGTGTCCCAGTGATAAACAAGGCTTAGCAGATGGTGCTAAATCTTGGGCCCTGAAATATCATCAAATTTACTGATTCTGTTATGAAGCAGTGCTCCAGACACTATTAAATGAAGTAGAAAGTGATTTTAGTGATAAGGATAATTGTACAGAAAAGTTTTTCGATGAAAGTTCGCTTTGAACTGATTTGTATAAGTATGTTCAAACATAATTAATTTTTCTAGTGATAATGCATTTTGAAAAATTTATAAAATATATTAATACATCAAGAGATATATATACAGAATTTATAGGTTGATTTTTATACTAGTTTTTAACCTGTATGTTTAAAATGCTCTAGAAAACAGTGCTATGAAAGTCACACAAGCCGATAAAAAAAGGGCCAATTTTACCCATTGTCATTTTTTATTTTTCCTATAATTGTTGAATTTTACATTATATTGTCTTCTATATACCTTCATATACTGCAAAAATAAATATGATTTAAAAAGTAAAAAGTAATATTGCTTTTTCAGGAATATTATTTATTGTAACATGTAATTTGAGAAGAAAATGTATGTTCCAATGCATTTACTTTTTTCAATGACAATATATTTTGAAAAATTTCTAAAACCTATCTATATATCAGAAAAATAGCTGCAAAATATATTGGCAGTTTTTCATACTAATACATACATTAGAAAATTTAATTTGAGTGTAAATGAAATGCGGTCACGTAGACCGCACCTCCCCAGTTAAGGGTTAAATTGTAGAGATCACAAATAAATAAAAACTATTATTTTTCCTCAGCAAACTTCTATCTTAAATCAAATTTATGATGAAAATAAATAATAAATGTGCCTATCAACATTATTTAATCATGCTAAAAAATAGAATGTACCCTTAATTTATTTTTTGCAATAATGATCTATTTTGTCAATCCAATTTTTTAAAAATAATTTAACATGTTAATTTAAATAATCACATGAATTTTAAAACTGATAGTGTGCTAAAGCAGAAAAAAATCTGAAATTAAAAAAAAAATTAACAGGCAAATATAAAACATGCCAGAAATCAAACAAATGTTATAAAAAACTTTAAATAATAAACATGCAAGAATAATGATTATAATACAATAATAAGAAGAAAAATTTTATCTTTTGTTTAGTGAAGAAGTTAAAGAAAATATATAAAGAAATTAGAAAACATCAACTTTTAATATGCTATACGTATATACAATTCTAAGACTCCAAGTTTTGTTTTCATAATTGATTTACATAATATACAGCTTCTCTGAAAATGCTGCATGAACCATTTACAGCGATGGGCTCAGAGGTAGGAGCCTGCTTTGGAACTTAAATTTTATCCAAGTTAATATTCCTTATATCAATGCTGTTTTCGGATCTTAAAAAACAGACTTTTATACATTCTATTGAGGTAAATTTTCATAGCTTCTTTGATGCCATATTTTTTTCATATTTAGTTATTCAATACTCTTTTTTTTTTTAAAGGGTTACAATAAAATTTGTTCCATTTTTCAATTTAAAGCCACTGTTCTTTTCATAACAGAAATTTAAATAAATAAAAATTATTAAAATAAAAATAATAAGTAGAAAATAGTAAACTTGAAACTGTTTGTAAAACAAAACAGTTTGCAGAACAATGCAGATGGGAAGACTTCTATTGTTGGAGAGCATTTCAAAAGAAAGAAATATGATGCTGTTAGACAACTTATAATGTTTGTAAAAGCTTTCAACTGCATCAGCTTACCCAGAGACTATTCGTGTTGAAATAAAAATTTATACATGAATAGGTCACTTAGTATATTTGAATCACACTTTAACATGTTTCTTTTCTAAGGAAAAAAAAATGTTCATATAAAATTCTTTTTTTTTATTTCCTATTTTTTATTTTGAAAAATGTAAAATTTGGATCAAGATTATATTAATTTCAGCTCTTCAGGCTAAATGCTTCTCAAATTCCGGTTGTTAAAAATATTATAAAATATCCAGTCTTTGAAAAATATTTAAACATTCATAAATTTTAAAATAAACTGTCAAACGAAAGATTTTAGGCAAAAACAACAACAAAAGAAAAAAGGCAAGAAATCATTACAATCTGTTATAGTAACATAAAAAAATCATTTGATTCGTAGTGGAATCATCCTCATGTGGGTAAAACTAAACAACAGGTACACATTTTCTCCATTAGAATTCAAATAATCTTACTTAAAATGTCACATTGATCAAGATAAATATTATATATTATTTTGTTATTCAATGTACTTATTTATATTTATTAAACTTAAATACAATTATTATATACTGATATTTTTAACAGTTCATATCTTAAATATTAATTACCAACACATCACACACATATGATGGCACAATAATTTCTGTTAATTTGGATAGATATGTACTCATTTTGTATGTTTTCTTTAGAAAATACAATAAAAAAGTAATAACATAGCATATGGATAAGTTATATTATAGTATATGGCTCATTAAAATTCAAAATTTCAGTAAAATATAATACATACAAAAGTTCAAGCCGAAGAATGTTTTTTCACAGCCTTCTAGTACGGCACAATATAAACACACGTGCCCGGGCAAGCATCGTTATTTACAGTAAACTTTAATTCCGCAAAAAGCGGAGAGAAAACGATATCTTCACTCCTCAATCGATGGTGATTAGCATTATAGACTCTGGGTAGCGTTATTTATTTTCATTCTCGATTCGATTAAAAAAAAAAAAAATACCCTAGGGTGTTTTTTGTTTTTTTTTTCATTTTGAATTTTGCTAGTTTCTAGTAGACATTTTTCACACTGAGCATCGCAAGCACTCTAGCATGTTTAGAGTAGTCTAATTTTTACTCATTTATTAATAGAATAGTTTATTTTCTGGCAATAGCCTTCCTTAATTTTCAATCATTTCGAAGCGACAGCAACCAAATGTAAACGAGGAGTTCGATTTCAGCTGGCGTAGTGTCAGTTGTTTTCTCTCTGTTCCTTGTGCCTTCAATCCATGGTCTTCGACAGTATTTTCAAATCGTATTCGCAAATGTAATTGATAGTTTTTCTCTTTAATTTGTATTGCTGACAGATAAGGTTGTCTGTCATTTTTTTTTTTTTTTTGTAGATTTAAGAAGGTACCCCACCCAACCTGGAAAAACGAATTTAGTATGCACTTTTTCATCAATTGACGATGCTGCAATCATGAACAAAATAAAACAACTAAATATGGATACAGTCCAAAATAATTATTACTATAGAAGTAATAAAACCACCAACGAGCGTTATGCGCCCTAGACCAAATAAATACCAAGAAATTAATGTAATCCTGACGAATGCAGACAAATTGCAGAAACTGCCCCAACTGAACCTGTTCTTAGTGAAGATTTCACCAAAAACATTACTAATAGGCTTGGATCAATAGATGATATGAAATATACCTTAGAAGTCGAAATATTATTTAAGATAAATCACCAGATATGTGTTGTGCAACTATTGTCCCTAAATAAATTTATGGATAAAAATATCGTGACAGATGTGATATGGCAAAATATCTCTTCTCGCTTCTTACTATTTGACATACTAACAAAAACCCTGACGGAAGAATTAGCAGGAAAAATAGAGGAATAATAACCTTACTGTTGTTGAAATGCGGAGATATTTAAAACAAAACGCTACAAAAGATATATCACCAGTCCTAATAACTGCTCTAGGGAAAACTCTGCCTAACTCCATCAAAATTTGGTTTATTAACCAGTGTATGCAGCAATCTATAGAACACCTGCGACAATGCAGCATATGCTATTCTTTTGCCTTTCTTACTCGTTTTGTGAAAAAACTAGCATCTGCTATCTTTGTAGAGTGACACATCATGGGCCTTGTCAAGGGCCTGAAAAATGCATTAATTGTAATGGTCCCATAATGCCAAGCTTATATAATGTCCAGTATACGTAAAAGATCAAAAGATACTTGAACTTAATTTCCATAACCATACAACAACTGGCGAAGCTCCCAGTATTTTTGAAACATCAAGCATCAAATATTCTTACTACTGCAAAATTTTTTCAACGCGAAATTTGAATGATTTAACGAAATAACGAACAATAAACAATAATGAATAAACAAAAGATTCGAAAAACAATCTGCTCTTTTCGCTGATATACTATAAAATCCATTGAATGCATAGTGCAGAATATGTGTAAAGTAATTGCACAAGGTGTCGATTGCAGTTCATCTTCTGCACGCAAAAAGAAAATACTACAGAATTTGAATCAAATGTCCAACACCAAAATGAATTGGGATCCAGGTGGAAGCAATGATCAAGAGATTATGCAAATTGGCTAAACATTCCTTCCCCTTTCTTTCTTTCTTTTTTTGATTGTCTTTTGTCATTATTTCCTTTTCTTTCCAACCAATCCAATTTGGGGTTTTGTTCTTCGTTTTCCATTTCTTTTTTCACTTTCCATTGTTCTTTTTGTCACAGTTGCTCAACATAAGTTTTCGCACACTTTCATTATTTCCCCAAAAATGTCCTTTCTACAGTGGAATTGCCGTAGCAATAAAAGCAAGAAAATTTGGTTCATCCAACTTCCATTCTCCAGATCTACTTTTTGGATCTTTCAAGAAACATACCTGAAAGGTACGGACCACTCTATTCCAAACAAAACGTTTTTTCATACCAACCGATATAATAGACCAGGTAGTGGTCTCTTTATTCGTATACCAGTAAATATGTAAGGTAGAGTTATTTTTTAAAAAAGAAAATGATCCTGATCTTGAAATCCTTGCAGTTGAAACTCAAACCCCAATTCAAATCTTCCCAATTATTAATATTTATGCTCTTCCGGGTTTCAATACTAACCTGATTAAAAAATTCCTTGATGGTAGAAACTCGCCAACCTTCATATTTGCTGATTTCAAACCACCTCCACCCTTTATGGAGTGGAAACCATTTTTTGCCTCATAGGGACAGTTTTGATTGGTTCAATAGTTCTAATTTTATACTTCTTAACTCAACATGCCCAACTCATATCATAAACTTAAGTACATACTCGAATTTTGATCTCACTTTATGTTCTGTTCAGTTTTTTGAAGAAACTATGTTTTTGACTGATCTTTCAAAAGTGATTATATTTCCAATGTCGTTTCGTGATCGAAATTCAATGCCGCATCTAAAAATCTCAAAACTGTTAAGTGGAACACAGTCATTCAGGAAATAAATTAAATCTTCACAGCAATTAAACAACCGATTATAGAAATAGTTACTAGTAAAATTTCAAGAATTATAACTGAACATTCGTCGAAAATTTTTTTACCCAATGAATATTAACCACCGTGGTAGAAAGCTGCTTGTGACAACTTCAGCAGTTTGAAAAAATACATGTGAAAAAAAGCATCGAGGAGCATATCTGTCTCAGATTGGATTAAATACAAAATATACAGAAGCAAGCTAAAATTTCATGTTAAAAAAGCGAAAGATAGGCATGGGGAAAGCATGAGCAAAATTTCTCAGAATTCTAAAATGTTTTTAAAAATACTAAACAAGATATTGAATCATGCTAACTCCGATATCAAAACTAATGAAATCATCTTCCATAACAATAGATACATAAGCAGTTCAAAAATTCAAAATAAACTTTTTGCAATTTTTTTTTCATAATATAAATATGGACTGGAGCATATTCCGATGGACTACTGTAATGACAAACCAATTTTTAAACAATAGTATTCCCATTTGGAAACTCAAAAGAACAATTAAAAGAACGAAAACCACACCAGCAGCCTGGTTAAAAAAAACATGACGATACTACTTTTTACAAAGTAACAAAATCAAAACAAACCAACACGGTCTTATTCAGAGATATCCAAACAACATATAAAATCTATTCAGGAATATCTGAGGCACATAAAAAGAAAGAAAGAAATTGTTCACGTTAGCCATGCGTGGTAACCCTTTAGACTTCTCGGTGGTGGATACCTACTTGAGTGATTAGTCTGCGTTCTCTCTTGGGTTTGATGTTAACCTGTTAGAATGGCCATGGTCACACCGCCTCATTCAGACAAATTTTAGGAGTAAAAGATAGTTCGTCATATTCTTCAAGTAGTGCCAATGCCCCTGCCGATCATTGACCCAAATTTTTCTGTTCAAACTATCGGAGTAAGGAAAGGAGAGAATGAGAGAGAGTAAAGAAGGTGATAAACTATCATTTATTAATAGACCCTAAATTCTATCGAAGAACTACAATTTTTCACGCATTTTATTACTACTGTCTAAATTGCTCTTTCTAAGTTCTTTCATATATAAAGCATTAAAATTTCATTATTTAAAGCGAAATTAAAAAAAAAAGCTCTTTATTTTTTGATATTTTACCTATATATTATTTTTTTATGTCTTTCAACTCATATTTTTTTTTTCATAATAATAAATTTAATTATTAATAAATTTTTTCGCTTTTCGTTTTAACTTGTCGGACTTATTTTTTTACTAAACAAAGTTCAGATAATAATTTTTATCAATTACTGTTTTTTTTTCAGTTCTTCACAATTTATTCATCTAAGAGAAATATGGTTGTTGTGAATTACAGTTTAAATCGATTGCTGAACAAAATTTCAAATCAAGATAAAATTTAACATATCATTATCAACTTTTTAGAAAGGTACGGCGCGCATAATTGAAAAATTAGAAACCTTTTGTGAATAAAACATATAAATGGTCTTATCATTTTTATTAGAACCTCCCTAATGTTAAGTAAGCCTAGAATTCGTGTTGATTCGTGAGATAATTATTTCGAAGGTACTAATTATGAAATTAAAAGAAGCTATTAAATTTTATTCGGAAACTAAACTGATGCTCTATTAGAATTTCCACAAAAATATCTGATAGACTTAAATAGATTTGTTTACTGTGATTGAGTAAAATCAAGATAATTTGAGCTACGAGTAGCAATAATAAGTTCATAAATGCATATTATTTGCTAGAAATAAAATACTGAAGGCGAAATTTATATTTTCGTTAAAACTAAGAAAATAATGATAAATAAATAAAAAAAGTTTTCGATTCATGTTTTACAAACGAATCATTAATGACAAGTAAAAAAAATATTGATCCTCAATTTAAGTCACTATTTAACTTTCGTGTGATACATTTAAGATATTTTTATAGAATAAATTTTTATGCATTATACAAAAAGTGTTTTTAAAAGTATAATAGAAATTTATTATTTATGATGAATTTAAAATCCAACATTATCACTAAAAAACTTCGCATTTAACAAATAAAACCCATTTTTGAAGAAAAAGTATCAAAAAGGATTCAAATCTCTAGTCCTAAACCTCTTAAAATGATGTGATTTTATGCTTGAGTCGTCTTATATTTTTAAAAAACATAGTCTTAATTACATAGCAGCAATAAATATTTTTTAAAAAATCTAAAGTTGTCAAAACACATGTGAGTGTGAATTTAGCTACTAACAGCAAACTAAGCAAGCTGTTCTCTCAGACCTCATCAAAGAGTGCTTTTTTATTGCTAAAATTAACGCCCTGTTTCACTGATAGCTCAGTAGGGGCCCCCACCCATCTCATTGTAATTTTTCTGAAGGAAGGGACAATTCTATTCTATAATTGTGAGTGAAAGTTTATCCCGGATTTTGAGGCTCTGTAAATCTTACTCTAGAGGGTTCATAGAGTGAAAGATGGTCACATTCCACTGATTGTGATAATCTTTGTGAAGATTTGGAGGGTACAAGTTCTGACTAGCATTATGGTAAGCACTGAGGTTGGTAGTTACCAGATCTCTTGTTGGGCTCTGTGGTGGGTGATGCCGTCGGATTGAATCTGAAACTGCTCGCTGAACGATCTGTTCCCTTCAGCGGGCAGCAAATTACATCTATACACCAACAGCAAGAATTTTCCTTATCAAAAGAATAGCTTTTACTAATGATACACTTCATTTTTTTCCTCCATTTTTAGTTGAAAGAATTATTGCCAATAATATCGGTGAAGTAAAAGCGCTCCGATCAAATATCCTAATCGGATCAAATATCCTTGTTCATCGTTTAGACATCCCTAATCTCGGAAACAACCCTAACAAATTGTGAAATTAAAAGCCGTTTCAAATATCCCATTCATTTCAAATATCCCATACATTAAGAAGTTTTTCAAAGTACGTGTTTCCTGCGAAGAATAATTAAATCTTCCCTCTAAAAAGTCGCATAGACAGGGCATAAGCCATTTATAACATATTTCTGTACGAAGGGATAATCAGAATCTAAAGACTAAGCAACTGATTTTATTCTTTAGTTTTTCTAAATTATTAGATACGCTGAAGCAGAGTACAAAGCGTCTTTCAATTAGGTCATATGTATAAGACCCGATTCGTTGTTTCATGTGCTAACACTTCGGATATTCAAAACGCTGATTATATTCAAGACACTGACTTTTAACTTATTGTATAGAAGTAAGCTATGGCTTCTGCTGATAAATACGTAAACTTCAAAGGCACACAAGTTCCCTTTCTCGGAACTGCCTAACATGATAAATGGAAAAAGAAATTATTAGCACAAAAATTTAAAAAGCGATTTCTTGTTTTGTAGCCCAAAAATTTGTCATCTCAAAGCCTAGCATTTGGCAATAGCTATTTATCTATAGTCAAAAATCGTCTGACACTATTGAAAGCAATCCAAACAATGTACCTGCATATTCTAATTCTGAATCTACTACAGTAACATCACTGCCAATATCTCGCCAAATAATACCCTCAATCAGCTACTCTCATCTGCCAAGGCATCTTGTTTCTGCTAAAATAATGAATTCCTCAAATAGTCCTGAAATTTCTTCAATCCAATATTCCTTCCAGTGAAACGTTTTCAGTTTCTAAAACTTTAATAAATACAAATTGGTTATTGACAAGAAAAAACATAAAATGAATCGAAGCAAAGTATACAGGGAATACCAAATTCTAAACTTCATCCCAACAAATTTCTCATCCTCTGTCGTTTGCTAATTCCATGACTAAGCAGACTGAGCAATAGGTGTAGTGGATGGAATCACAGCAAATGATCGTAATAAATTGTCTCCTGCTGGGGTCTCTGAATTTAAATCCATGATTACTTGTCATAAAGCCAAATGTGAAAGAGAATCGGATAATATTACTGAATACAACCCTCATAAAGCGATTTACGAGACGCTCTTGAATTAGCCTCAACTAGTTCTACTATAATTGACAAAGCCAATTTCATATAGAGACTTAAAAAAAAAAGTCAATTTCAATGGGAAAATTAATTTTTTTTTGTCGAATGAAGCTTTAAACAGCCCTGTATTTAGCAAATATTTAAAAACCTTGACGCTTGATGTAGAAGAATTCACTTGTAGATTTATTCTAATGACAATCATTGTTTTATTTTAAATTTTCATTGATTTTTTTTAATTTAAAAAATTGGTTGGACTGCTTTACTTTCTGCAACTTTTCTCGAATTTTTAGGACATCATTGATAGTGCACTTGCTTTTTACATAAACTTCCTCATTTTTTCATAAGATTTTAGTTTTAAATTATATGATAGAATCATATGGACATAGCTTTATCAGCACTATCTGTTTGGCGCAGTGTATCACATCCGTCCCTTGAGCCATTAAATCTTAAATACATCTTCCATCTTTGATACCATCACGTTCAATTATATAGTTAGAGTCCTGTACCCATAATGTTACGAATAACTTTTTTGTAGGCACAAAAGATTCTCAATCAATCAATAGCACTATATTGCTTTTAAGAATAAGGCCATTTTTATTGTTAGACTCGAAAAGTAGTAATTTCGCATACACAAAACAAATGCATCGTCGGAGCCATGAGCTTGTGCATTGTGTTGCAAAGTGGCGTCATTAACTCAAAATAGTCTACAGCAAATATGAAAGGAAAATCAGACAATAAAATTATCCCAACATTTGATATTTCATATCATAAAGATTTTTGTAAAAAGTGGTCAGTTGCGTGGAATATTTTATTGGATATCAATTAACATAAAGATGCTGCTTACAAATAGATTGTGCATAAGGTTTGATTTGTTTCGATTAAGGTTCTGTTTAAAAGTTTCAAGATGATTTTTTTTCTCATAATTTTGAACACTGATATCGAGCACGATACCAACACTGGTGCTTCTCTTTCCCCATGTCCACAGTGCACATGAGGAAACCTTCTTTTGAATTTATCTTATCTCCCTGGTACTCAGAATTTCTTTCACTTGAAATATTAATTTCTTACTTTTTTTTTTCAGATCTTTCGGTACATGGCAGAAACTCGTTTTCTGGCATCCTGAAGGATTGTTATTAATCATTTTCCCTCTTTTCTTTCAGTCAATTAATTCCTTTTCCTTATTTAGTATTCTTTTTTCCTTATCTTAATTCTTGTGCATCGACATTCTTTTCCGTAAACTCAGTGTATGAAATGGTATATTGTAATTTAAGTTTAGGTCACGTTTGTGATCCTCTTTAAACGACTTGTCGGGAACAATACCGAAGATTCTATAGTTTTAAAATTTAAACTTGGTTCAGTAATTTCATTTTCTCTTATAATAATTTTGAAAGTTCTTTTTATCTTCCCCGAGCATAAATCGTTTTTATTTTCGAATCTTATTCTTTATATTATTCTTTAAATTTTACTCATATTATTGTTAAGTTAACCGAAATTTACTCATATTATTG
>JAPMOR010003818.1:126775-167107 GCA_026543865.1 Argiope aurantia | reverse complement strand
TTTTTTTTTTTTTTTTTTTTTTTTTTGTGGAAATGAAAGACAGTTTTTGTATAATAAACAAATACTTTATTAAATTATATATTGGCCGTTCTGGTCCAACACCTTTTGCCATCTTTCTGGTAGTAGCAACATTCCACGCTCATAAATTTTTTGGTCTTTGCTGCCAAAAAACGGATCGAGGTGGTTTTTGACCTCCTCATTTGAGGCGAAGGTTTTACCGTCTAAAAAATTGAGCGGACCAGTTCTGGCACTGGTGTACTGTCGACACACCTTCTCCATACACATCGGTCCATTTCTTCCTGGCTTGAACAGCATTTTTACCCTTTCTGTAGTAAAACAGTAAGATATGTCGAAAATGCTGCTTATCGTTCTCCATATTTAAAAGGGCATCAACCCAAAACTACTGAGTAGAATTCATTGGACTTTTTCACGCACAAGCCTTGCTATATGAGCTCTCAAAGCATATAAAAATGATACGGCTTAAATGTGAAGTTGGGTGCAAAAAAATACAATTAAATCCTCTGTCCGGAAAAAACGAAATTACTTTCCGAACAACCCAATAAATAAAAAATAGTTTCCATTGTTAACAGTAGGCTACAAAAATTTTACTTCATGTGCTTAAATGAGGCTTCCTACATTAAATATATATATATGTGTGTATGTGTGTGTGTGTGTTAATGCGTTGTTATTTTAGAGGGGGAAGAGAATTGCATTATATTTCAATTCACTTAAATTCAAGCTTCATTTCCATTGAAATGATAAAGTCAACCTAATTATTAAACACTTCACAAAGGATTTTATCAACTTCATTATGCTCATGCAGAAAATTACGTGCTGTAAATTAATAATTTCTATAATGATCTCAACTTAAATACGATTGATAATACGTAGAAAGATATGAGAGACCGCGAATAACGTTACATATACTTTTAAATGTCCTGGAGCTGTGAAATGAGTTTCATAAATTTAAAGCTCTTTCATCTTGAACACTGAATTTAAAATTAAATTTTAGTTTATTCGTACTGACATATTCTCAACTTGAGAAATCTTACAACATTTAATCAATTATTTCTAATCATTTCAATGGTATGGTGACATACGCCATTTCATCCTTAGCCCTCATATTTACGCGCACTCCACGCCTAAACTCTTTACTAGAGATACTAGAAGGACACTCTAGGAGGCGAGTGTCCTCCTAGTATCTCCAAGCGCTTATTTCAAAGGGTGGAACTGAAATTAGACCTGGCTTCATATCATGCTGATTTACATCAACGAGAAATCTATATTGAGACATTAATATGAGGAATATTTTGAACTTCTGTTTGTTTAGGAGGCTCTATATACAACTGCTATAAACTATAAACAACTGCTTGATGTTTAACGCAACAATACGTGCACTACAGGTAAAAAACACTGAACATGAACAAAACGTGTTACAGTCACAAGCAAGTCAAATTTGTAGCTTACAATAGACTTTTATGACTGCTTCTGGCACATATACTCCCTGTTTTAAGTTTCCAATGGGTTGAACAGTTCTAACACATTTGGTGTTTTTATTCTTGAGCTCTCTAAGAGAAACGTGATTATGGAATCAGAGATGAACGGATTGTCAGGAGAGTATTGATCTCTTGTTCAGGCTCGGCATGAAAATCTGGTGAACGAATTCATTGCTTCCGATTCCTTCCATAGGTACGTCTACCGGATTGAATGATATATATTGTGATTCTGACGTTTTCTGTAGTGTTTTTCCCATTACCTTTTTTGTCTCTAATCCAACGATCTGACCTCAGCTCATTAAGATCCCAAAAACGTGGTGTTTTTCATAGTTCTTTTGGCCTTCCATTCGTCTTTCTTCTTTAGCTTCGTAAACGTTCTTGTTCTCTGAACCATGTTGCCACCCGGCGTGCTGGAGTCTATTTAGAAGGAGTCACTAGAAGGAGCTACTGAAAGTCTTAAAACAATTATTAGACAACACAACAACACACACATTGTGCTGTGTTAATAATGTACTTCATAATTCTGTTTGTAAGCCTAATTCCGAACATAAGCAATTCGTAAAGCTATAGACAAGTTAAATTCGGAGATCACGTTAAGAAAAGATTCTAAGGTTTTGCTTATAGCATAAAAATCATAATTCTTTCAATAATATTATTTTTATAACAATAGGGATACTTTTAGGTGACATAAATTCGTAACTTTATTAAGTGAGTGTACATTTCCTCCTTTAATTTCAACGGTTTATTTGAACGGCTCGACTTTTTCTTATTTTTTTTCTCCTTATTTTACTTGACAAATCAATGATGTATAATGTTGAAATGAGAAAAATGAAATATCAAGTTACCCCTTGAATAGAGCTGCCATCTAGCGAGAAAATTCTCAACATCGTATAAACTTGAATATTGAGAAAGAACTCTTAAATCTAAATTCTCTCTTTTTCAAATAATTTTTTTTAACATGTATGTAATCCTACTATTTCCATATTTTTATTTTATTTTTATGAATTTATTAAGTTTAACTAGGCTACAAAATTTCTAATTGGCACCCTTTCATAATAATTTTATTTATAAAAATTATTATTATTTTTATAAAAATTATTTTATTTATTTCATACAAGAAACGAACTTTGAAATCTTAAATAATTCTGGAATTCATTCTCGTCATCTGACCGCGGTTCAAAATTACGACTCACGTCCCGAAATAGCCTTAGCATTGCTTTAAAACGGGGACGTTAATATAGCTAAACTCAACTCAACAGACCACCATCTGGGAACGATTACGAACAATGTGTTAATTATATATATATATATAACAAACCTACCAATAAAGAAAAATAAGCATTCGTGAAAGAAAAAAAAAAATCGAATGTTCTAACGAATGGCTTCCTTCTATATTAAGTGAGAATAGTCGATTCTGAATGAACGCGGCGATGATCTATCCTTGAGTTCAATTCCACCATTTCTAGAGCTCATGTGATTCCTATACGGTTAAGCGTAACTGTAGGCGTACTTTATAAAAAAGGAAACAATATTACATTGTAATCAATCTCAAAGAGCCCTAGAAATAACAAATATGATTATGTATAAAATGGATAACAATGATAAAAGGAAATGAGACAATGTCTTGAACATTGAAAGAATAAATATGCTAATGCACAGCATTAAGGAAAACTTGAAGTATTATATAATCTCCTTCACAAAATAAGCTTAGAAATGTTGCATCATGTATCGAATTCAGAAGCTAGGGAGAAAATTATATAAAATGAGAAACAAAAGAAGAAATAAGGATGTATTGTGAATAAAATGCTAGGAATATTGGAAATATTGCACGAAGAAAGTGGTTATCATTTTAATAATAGTTCATTACCTAATAAGAATTTAATCATATTTATGATTTTTTTCCCTTGGCGATGGATTGCTAAAAACTCTTTAATACCTAATATTTCTAATAAAGATGAGGATTTTCTAAGATGTTATGAAAGAATAAAAGGTTATGATGCCTTATAGTTCTCCACAGGTGCGAAAGTCATTATCAAAATAATGAAGAAAAGGGATCATGTCCTGTAATAAATTGCACAGCGCATATCATATCCAATGGATAGGTCACATCAC
The DNA here is from genome assembly GCA_026543865.1 of Argiope aurantia. Taxonomy (NCBI): domain Eukaryota; kingdom Metazoa; phylum Arthropoda; class Arachnida; order Araneae; family Araneidae; genus Argiope; species Argiope aurantia. Next base: position 163,499 of record JAPMOR010003818.1, on the reverse strand, counting down.
TGACTCCCCGCCACGCCCGAAGGCACATGGATAAAGAAAACTGAATAACTGAACCGCCGCAACAGCAACAATGGCGGAATTGTGGGCGAGTCCGAAGAGCCATCACCGGCCACGGTACAACGTCCCGTCATCGATGCAAGAAGCCAGATCCCTCACCTATTTATGCACCCTCCAGGGTGGCGAGATCCAACCACCATGCCGGAAGCATTTCATCCTCTTTTCAAGGTGCCCCCGGGGGGTATATCAAATAGATAAAAAAAAGTTTTAAAAAATGCACATTTCTAATATTTCTAAAAATTATCCATTTGTTTTTCAATTTCTGAAACATATTCAGGTGATACAATTTAGAGCGGAACTTGGCTAATTGAAAAAAAAAAAAAAAAAAAAAAATAGATAATTTGAATTTTTTTACTAGTCCCCTAACATTCCTTTATAAATTAATATTAAGACATTGTTTCTAATTCCAATGTAGTTCTATTTTGGTTATTCGATGTTAAAACTAAAAAGTGTTGACATTATACACGTTTCAGAATTATTTTTATTTAAAATGTCTGTCTTATATCTTTAGCGTCCATCAAAAAAGAATATTTTAACGCCCTTCATTCACTCGAAAGTTTTTTGTAAGTTCTGTAATTGGGCAGAGATCAAAATGAATGGTGTGCTTCTGATATTAAAAAGAGAAACAAGATTGTTTTTTTCTTCCAAGTGATGGAAAACTGAATGGTCGGAAGTCCAGTTTATCATATTTCAAAGTTTTTTTCTGGAGGGGGGGGGGAAGGAGGGCATTAAACTGAAATTTTGGCATACATATGACACTTTCTGTTTTAAATACGTGAGGTAAAATACTCGGGATTTTTGTCTTTTTCAAAAATGAACAGGATGCTAAGTTAAACTAAATAAATTTTATGAAAGCTATTCATCACATACATAAATGAATAGCGCAAATTTGAAAGAAAGATCTTTTAGCAGAAATATCTATTGGCATTACATTTTTCGGATCTATAATTACTCATAATCATCGCACGCGCGATGCAACGTGTTTGAGCAATCTTTCGTCGCATCGCTTAAGACACGTGCGCTTGTGTAATCAAACAGGTTGCTATTCATGGTAATCGTACCTGATTCGAGCTGCCCTCTATTTTTCAAAAAAATCACCTTCTGGTCAGATCATGTGTTTAGCGTTACAGTCTTGCAAATCGGCCATCCGACTTTTTAACTTTGATCCAGTGCAGAAGTACATCACTTTACTCTCAACATGACAAAATCAAAAATGCAGAAGGAATGACTTGGTGGAAGTGGAAAGTATTGAAATCAGATATATCATTATAACAAATAGCGTAGTATAACGTTATGCAAAATAGAGATAGCATGGAATTCCGTATCATTTGAAAAAGAAAGAAATATATATAGAAAACACGATTATTTAAAGAGTAATATATTATGAGATTTCTTAAACAAATTATAATTACAAAATGTTTATTTGTAACGTAGACTTTTGCGCATCTTACCAATATGTGGAAAATTTCTTCAGTTTTATTCATGGGATTTTGTGCATCATAGTGACAGGTTTCTTTTAAGCTCCTAACATGGATGTTATTTCTACTCTACACTGACTTAAGTTTTCCTTTTAAACAATATGCATTTCTTCCCTTCAAAGTAAGTTTTTAATATTAAAAGTTGGCCAGAAATTGAATATTTTCTCGATATTAAATCACTCCCATGTGCAATTTGATTCACCAAAACTGGACAACTCTCCATTAGGAGGTAGGAAATGTCACTTTGAATTCCAACTCTGGCAAAAGTAAAAATTTCATTTCGCTGGATGCAATAGTAGCAAACCACGTTCATTCCTGTCACAAATCATTTATGCTAAATGAGTAGCACCTCAAAGAAGTAATATTTTTCATGAGCAGAATTTACCGCGATAGGAAAAAATGTCATCATATTAATAATTTGCACCATTTATAGTAATAGGAACAAAATTTGTTATATTCCTTTACATCTACACATTTTTCAATTTTAGCTCTTCAGTATTAATTGCCCTTGTTTTTTCTTTAATGATATAAAACATGCTCCTTCCTTTCCTTCTTCCAATCTTCAGGAAAATTCGCATTTTTAGCAAATTTTTATTCCAAATTAAAAGAAGAAATAAAAAGTAGTGACCTCGTGAATTAAAAATTGGTATATTGCAAGAGAAATAATAATGCTGATAAATTAAATGAAGCAAAAAGAAAAAAGTAAATCAACTTTCACAAATAATTCAAAAATGATCTTTACGTGTTTCAAAATGTCAGAGTCCCACCGGGGCGGGGACCTCGTAATTGAAGATAAGAAGCTTATCGACATGGTGGTTGCTTCTCGCCACCCCTGTGGGTACACGAAAAGGTGGGGGTCTAGCTTCTCCCATCGATGACGAAAAGTACTTCCTTAGGGAAGGGTTGTACCGTGGCCGGAGATGGCCCTTAGGACTCAGCCACAATTCTCGCCAGCGTTGCTGTCTGGTCATTCAAGTTGCCGCGTTGATTCTCTACATCTATTAATATTATCATTGTTTCAGCTTTTGTTTTGTTCCGAGTGGCAACGGTGTAAAAATTAACAAAAAATTGTAGTTCTTAGAATTCAATAAAAGAGGTGGTGTGTTCTTTTGAAAATGGCTTTGAGTTTTGAATTTATGCCATAAATATATGCCTTTTTATCTAAGAAACTAAAACAGAGTATTTAATGAGAATATCTGAGTAAGAAATATTATCTGATTCGATGTCAAACGTGACATCTGGCGTCCGCGACAGGATTCGATTGCTTTTTAAGAGTAAGTACGAAACATTTCAGCATTTGTTTTGATTATGGAAACTGTTTTGAAAGATAGGAAGCAGCTAAGAAGACTGTTTACTACAACATGCAATTCCTTTGACAAGGCAGAAAATCAACTGAGTTGTGCTGATAAAATCAATAAATTAAAGCTAATTGAGGAGAAAGCTTTATTAATGATAGCGTGTGAAGAAAAATTTAAACAGTTGTTGTTTTCCGAGAACACTTCCGATTCTGAAATAGAGAGAGAAGTAGATGAGTCAGAAACTTACATTGATCGCTGGAGATTTTTAAAACAAAAGTTAGAATCATTTGTGATTGAACAGTTATCTCCTAAAAATGAAAGTGTTAATATTGTTACGAATACCTTATTAAATTATCCAAAAATAAAATTACCTACTTTTGACGGTAATGTACGCAATTGGCTATATTTTTGGGGACAATTCCAAAAAATTGATGAGGACATTAATATCGATTCTCACGATAAATTTTCATATTTATCTCAAGCAATGGAACGAGGTAGTCCTGCTGAAGAATTGGTTAAGAGTTTTCCTCCAGGTGGTAATAGCTATGAAAAGGCTTTAAAACAATTAAAATTGCGTTTTGGTAGAGAGGCATTATTAATTCAAGTATACGTTAGAGATTTACTAGCATTAGTTCTTCAAAAACAGAACTATTCAAAAAATTCGTTAAGAAAGTTGTTTGATCAACTCGAGAGTAAACTACGTTCACTTGAGCTATTAGGTGTTACTAGGGAGAAATATGCTGCGATGTTATTTCCTCTAGTTGAGTCATCGCTACCCGAAGAAACTTTGGTTGCTTGGGAGCGTTATAGATCAGCTCATCGTAGAGTTCGTGAAACGAACACGAATGATTCTGATCAGAATTCAACTAAAATGGAGAAAAGTGATTTAGAATTTATTTTAGAATTTTTACAAGATGAGGTTGAATCAGAAGAACGCATTCTTCTTGCTTCTAGAAGTTTCAACGCTTCTAAAACGAAAACGGAAGTGAAATATAATAAATTTCCTGGTGATAAAAAAATGAGTGAAAATAAGACTAGGAATATAAAGTTTTATGAGGCGCCTAGTGCAACTGATCTTTTGACATCGTCGCAAGTGTCAAAACAGTGCATATTTTGTTCTAATGCACACTATTCTGGAGATTGCTTTAAAGTAAGAAAAATGCCTTTGAAGCAAAGAGAGGCAATTGTTCAACAATCTCATAATTGTTTTTTATGCTTAAAAACTGGACATTCTGTCAGAGATTGTAATATCAGAGCTAGTTGTTTGTGTTGTGGCAAAAAACACCACATTCTTCTGTGTAGAAAAATGAACCCGATATCTGAGTCTAAAGACAAGGAATCGCCTGAAGTTAATAAGAGAACTGATAGTAGCTCGGAAATGGATCAAGCTCTTTCCAACTTGTCTACCACTCCAAACGTAATCCTGCAAACATTTAAAGTTGTAATTAGAGGCAATGGGAAAAAACGTGCAGCAAGAGCTATTGTCGATACTGGTTCACAGCGGTCATATTTACTACGAGCTACAGCTGAAGAAATGAACTATGAGCCTAATGGCTGTGAATATTTGCAGCACTCCCTATTTGGTGGCAAGCATACTGGGGTATGTAAACATGATGTATATACTTTGTATTTATCGAGTGTGCATGAGAATTATAATTGTAATTTTAAAGTTCTTAGTCAACAAATTATTTGCAAAACTGTGCCACCTACTGTGAATGAGGTTTGTGTGAAAGAGTTAGCTGCTTATAATATAAATATTGTGGATAATTGTGAAGATCCTATTGAAATCCTTATTGGAGCTGATGTAGCTGGGAAGCTCATGACAGGCGGTCATCGTGCAATGTCTTGTGGACTTGTAGCAATTGAAACAAAACTTGGGTGGTCTGTTATGGGACGAATAACTGATACGGCGGGAAGTGAATGTTCATCTTTATTAGTTAAGTCCATGTTATCTACAGCAGAGAAAATAACAGATTTATGGTCCTTGGATACTCTTGGCATTACTGACCCATCTGTGAAGAAAGGCCAGATCGAGTTACAAGAAGCTGCTCGAATGCATTTTCTAGATACAGTTCATTTGGTAGATGATCGTTTTGAAGTAGATTTGCCTTGGTTGGAAGATCATCCACCACTTCCAAATTATTTTGATTTAGCAAAGGAAAGACTGAACAAGACTGTTAAACGTCTTAAAACCGAGTCTAATTATGAAGCTTACGAAAATGTTTTTAGGGAATGGCTTGAGGAGGGAGTAATTGAGGAAGTTGCCAAAAATGATCAGGCTCTAGTACATTATCTGCCTCATCGAGAAGTTATCAAGGAGAATAGTACTACAAAAATCCGGCCTGTCTTTGACGCTTCGGCCAGAGCAAAAGGATTTCCTAGTCTCAATGATTGTTTAGAGAAGGGTCCGAATCTGATAGAGCAAATTCCGAGTATTTTAACCCGATTTCGAAAAGAGAAGATCGGTGTTATTGCTGACATCCGAAAAGCATTTCTTCAAATAGGTGTTTCACCCACGGATAGAGATTATTTGAGGTTTTTGTGGATTGGTAATGATGGTCAGCTGAAAGAGTACAGACATTGTCGTGTCGTTTTTGGTGTATCGAGTAGCCCCTTTCTTCTAAATTCTACAATTCAGCTTCATTTACAAACTGTTTTGGAAAAAATAGGAACTGGAGAATCTTCATATCCGAAAAGTGTCATTCAAAAATTTGCGCATAGTTTTTATGTTGACAATTGTGTTAGTTGCGTTAAAAATGAAAAAGAACTGCAGCAATTTATTAACATTTCGACTGAGGTAATGGCCGAGAAAAAATTCGAGCTTAGAGGGTGGGAGTTCAGTGATGTCCATGTTGATACTTCTGCCGATACAAATGTGCTCGGCCTGGTATGGAATAAAAAATCTGACACTCTACGAATTAATACTGCAAGTGTAAAAGAATTATGCTTTGAAGAGATAACTAAGCGATCAATCTTATCTGTAGCTCATAGATTGTTTGATCCTCTAGGTATATGTTGTCCTGTCATCCTAATTCCTAAATTATTGCTTCAAGAAACGTGGAAGCAGAAAATAACATGGGATGAAGAAGTTGATAAAGTTACAAAAAATACATTTTTAAAATGGCTTGAAGATATTGACTGTTTAGAGAAAATCCGTTTTCCAAGATATTTTGGTTCAGAGATTGCAAATGGAGATATTTCAGTACATATTTTCTGTGATGCTAGTAAGCATGCGTATGCTGTTGCTGCTTTCATCCGAATACAGACTGATGATTCAGTTAAAGTACAACTTATACAAGCCAGGAGTAGAGTTGCACCAACAGGAAAGGAAGAGATTACTATCTCTAGACTTGAGTTACTTGCAGCTACTATCTCATCAAGGCTTTCAATTTCTATTTTGTCAGAGATTCAGAGTGAAGAAGTTTACTTCTGGACTGATTCTTCGACTGTCTTGACATGGATCATGAGAGAAGAGGCCTGGAGTGTCTTTGTCCAGAATAGAGTGAAGGAAATAAGAGCGTTAACAAATAAAAGTTCTTGGAAACATATCCCTGGTTCCATGAATCCTGCTGATCTCCCGCGTAGAGGTTGTTCAGTTCAAACTTTATTGAAATCTAACTGGTGGTTAGGACCAAGTTGGCTTTACTTGCCTAAAGAGGATTGGCCACTGGGGAAAATAATAGAGATTATTCCAGGTCGAGACGGAGTAACAAGACTCGTGAGACTTAAAACGGCAAATGGAGAATTACTAAGGCCTATACAGAGATTGTATCCACTAGAAGTCTCTAATGATGATCTAATTGTTGAGAACTTTTCAACTAAGAAGTTGGAAACATGTAAAGAGTCTGGCTCTAACGATGTGTATGATGTAAGCTTTGAGCCACAGTTTCAAAAGACTAGAACAGGTCGCACTGTCAAAATACCTAAAAGACTGGATTTGTGAACAATTTAGTTTTCTTAATTTTATATATCTTTCTTGCAACTATGTGTAAGTTAAAGTTTTAATGTAAAATGTTAACTTAGGTGGGAGGATGTCGCGTTGATTCTCTACATCTATTAATATTATCTTTGTTTCAGCTTTTGTTTTGTTCTGAGTGGCAACGGTGTAAAAATTAACAAAAAATTGTAGTTCTTAGAATTCAATAAAAGAGGTGGTGTGTTCTTTTGAAAATGGCTTTGAGTTTTGAATTTACGCCATAAATATATGCCTTTTTATCTAAGAAACTAAAACAGAGTATTTAATGAGAATATCTGAGTAAGAAATATTATCTGATTCGATGTCAAACGTGACACAAGTGTTTCCGTGTGCCTTCCGGTGGGTCGGAGTATTCAGTTTGTGATTGTGATTTGTTTAAATTCCTATTAACTGATATGATGAAATAGTACAAAGAAAGGAAGAGGACAATTTTGTCTCTTCTGTTCTTACGAGTCAGGATAAAAAAATTTGAACCAAACATAACATTTTACTACAGAATCAGGTGAATCAAAACATCTCGTTAAGCTTATTTAATCTCGTGAAGCTAAATTAAACACGTTAAGCAACGACTTTAAAAATGAAACATTGAGCATCTGGTGCAAACTCTTCGCTACCAGACTTTTAAACATAAAATTATTTAACAATCATTACTCAAAAGTAATGTATTATAAGAGAGAGTGCTTACAACAGCTCCCCGAGAGTCTGATTACTTTCACTTTGGATTAAGTTCGCTTAAATGATAAACATTTATAAAAACAATGATAATTTTCATTAAACTTAAGAATAAATGTTGTAGGTAGACATGAACATGATAAAAATTTCAAATATTGAAAAATATGATCATTAATCAAAGAATTTTTAAAAATTATTAAAAAATTCCTAAATTTATTATTTATGTTATTAATCAAATAATCTTTGACGACTTTCTTTTCTTCAATATGCAAGTTTACGTTAAAAAGATAGCAATAACGACAGCTTAGAGAAATCATGAATTTTTAAATGAACACGGGGATTTTTTTAGTCAAAGCAGCAATATTTCACAATTTAAAAATTTACAACTTCCACTCAAGATTCCCCATTCGCATTTTTCTGAAACAAAATGGCGCTAAACATTCTCACACTTCCGACAATCCTTGATTGAAGGAAAGTGCAGAAACATTCTGTCTTTTACAAAACACGTGGAAGCTTAACTTTTCAGAATTAAGAACTTTTATAGGTAGCTGACATTTTCAAACCGTGGGGGAAAAAAATAAGTTACCGGTGACACTACAAACTCGCCTCCTTTCCCACTCGAAACTGATGCATGATTTCGATAAGATTTCTTCCATTGTTGACTCGCTGCTGAAACGGCCGGTGATGCAATGAAAGAGTTGAGGGTAGATCGGTACTGGATAACTGCATGCTGAAGCTGCAGAGAAAAGATTACCAGAAGGGATATTTCTAGAATATAGATTTCCAAACTGATTGCAAGATTCATCACAATGAAAAAGTTCTAAATGTAGCTAACTTTTAGATTCAGAGAACTCCCATCAAAACCATTACTTGTTGTCAGCGACGATGCCCCAAACCATTTTTGTTTTGGTTAAGATCAGATACTTGCTCCTTCATTTTGTGAGATTAAGTTTTCGAAGAGCTTTGCGTAGGTGTTTTCAAAATGAGCAATGGTTAAGCTAAACTATTTTGTAGTTTCTATTTGTATCTTGTTGTTGTTTACGGCACTTGTCATAAACAAGCCCGCTGACGAAGCCAGCGATTTTAAGTCGAATTTTAGCGGCTCTTGTTTCAGTAGCGCCATCAAGGGCCAAGAGTACGTCTTAGCTACTCATGCGTCATAATCCTTTTTTCATGCATTTCATTGACTCATCCACAGATGGTAATTTAGACCTGAATCAGAGAACGACCACCTCTAATCTAAAATGAAACATATTTTAATTTAAATAATGATGTGCAACTCGCACATTCTACGACATTGATAATAAATTTATATAAAATGTTTTTTTGAAGTGAAGGATCTTACCCTTTTTATTCTACTCTCATTCTCTATTGTAAATATTAATTTTGAATATGCTATTATCAGGATTTTATCATCATTGGTATCATTCATTCTGTCCATGATTAATCGATGATCAAATACAAGGAAATTCTTTCGAATAGTATGAATCTCAAAATATTCGAAAAAGGAAGAAGAAAAAAGAAATTGTTTCAGCCTTTAATATTTATTAAAAGATTTTATTTTTAAAAGTTTGTTAATATAATTTAAAATTTTAATAAACATGAGTAATAAGAAAAAAATGAAATTTTGTTCGGAAATTTGACCCGAAATAGGTTGATAGACGAAATGAATTTTTATTTTTATATTTTTTATTTTAAATTTCTAAGACTTTTTTACAAATTTATTTCCAAATAAATACTAATATACCACATAAAACTTACTTATTGATTTCCTCTTGCTAATGATATTTAAGTTTTGCTGGTTTTTTTCTATTGTAAAACAAACGCAAAATACTAAAAAAATGCATTAATTTTGATTTTAAGCTTTAAAAAAAATGCGCTTCTTAGAGTTTATTTCATACCACATTTTATGAAACAAATATTTTAGAACATTTATATATATAAAAAATTCACACTTCAATTTTTAAAAAAGCCTTAGGCTTTCGAAAAATAGTGTATTAGCAAAAACACAACAAGGAAAAATACAATTAGTTTAAAGTTTTCATTTATCAATGCTATGATATAAAATCCATCCAATTTGCCTGCAACTTTTACAAAATGTTAATTACTTTTTTCTAAATTGCTTAAAAGAAGAAAAAAATTGCAAACATTATGGAAATAAAATATTATGAATATATAAAAAACCTACAAATGATCAGTTTTTTTCTTTTTTTTTTACGAATCGTAATCATAACAGCTTAAAAAAATACATATCTCAGAGTTGATTAAAGGCATGTTTCTGATACAAAAAATTAAAAACCTATTGTAGCGGTTACATAACTCTACTATCTTCTCTCTTGATGCAACAGATGGCGTTACCTTATTAACATCAAGGTATATTTCCGATGATCTTTCTTGGTGGTCATTATTGGATTGTATTCTGAGTGCCGTGTTTTTTTATGTTCGTGTTTGTTTTGGCTTGTGAAATGTGGAACTTAATAATTAAATAACTGTCCCTGAAACTCGCCTATTATTTTCATTTATCTCATAATGAAGTTATAAAGAGTCTCGTCTCTCTACACTATGTAAAAACACCTTTATATCATTGTTTTAAAAACATCAGTGTCTCGAAAGTTATAAACGAACAAAAACGAAACTTTCATTCTTATAAGGAAAATCGCACGTAGACAAAACTAAGTGACTTACTTTATTTCAATTTAACTGTAAGAAGTTTATGAGTGTAGAAAATAAAAGTTATAATTCAATTTTTATTGGGCTCTGTTTTGGAAGATGATCTGAAAAGTGGGCGTGGTAACATTGTTTTTTCTTCTGTCAAGCAGAAAAAGTTTTCAGTAATTTGATAAATACAGATACAGTTCTAAAATTTTACAGACGCATTTAAAAGGATTCAATTTATCATATGAATCAGTAAAATGTTTTTCGATCTCTTGCTGATTTTCTAGATATTATATCGCCATAGAATTTTTTTTAATGCAGGAAATACTAAGCAGAATGAAATTTTACACTAAAAAATCTTCCATAAAATTCTGAATATTTTAATTTATCTGATGGTTCTTCACCAGGTGGCAATCAGTTTTATAATTCGAATTCAAATCAACAAAAGGTATTACTTGAAAACAACATTTATACCAAACACTCTTCTATTTATTATTTTTATTTTCACATTAATTTTTTTCCAGCCTTGTAGATTTTGCTTTTAAGACAGCTAAGTTTTTCACTAGAGTCGCTAATTTTAGTAGCCCCCCCCCCCTTCCACCCCAAAGTGAGTAACTCATCACATCTTTGTGAATGGGAAATGGGAAACCACTCACTCAACTGTCTGGTCCGTGGCTCATTCAGGGCCGGCCATGTGGTGGGCGCGGCGGATACAATGCACCGGAGCCCGGCGATTGTGGAGACTCCTAATATGATAAAGAACTAAAATAATGGTCTGAATAATAATTGCGATATAAAAAGAAGAGAGGAAAAAATTTAACTGGAACAATCGATGAATTTAGAAATAAGTTTAGAAATATATTACAATCTGGTGCAAATGTGCAACATATTATAAACATAAAGTAAGTAGATTTATGGTCATGGTCATCAAGTAGATTATGGCTTTTAGTTAGATTGCATATAGTATTTAGATAATTCATACCATAAAATGCTTAATATTGTTAGATTTAATCATGTCCATGCTAAGGAAATATCCCTCTGGATGTCAAAAATGAAATTTAGCAGAAAAGGAAAAAGAATAAAAGCTAAATTTCGAGAAGTCGCATGTAGATCTGTTTTCTTGTCTATGAAGTAATTCTGGCTACGATGCTGCTTCGACTTCAGAAGTTGCAATTCAAGCTCCAACTGGAGAAGAAAGTTCCGTAAAAGCTGCACAATCTTGTAATAAAAACGTAGAGACACTCTTGAATGCACTAGCTATACTAAGCATGGAAAAAATTGTAAATATTGTAATTTTTCTGAAGGAATTAACAGCAAACACAAAATCACGTAATAAATAAACGCGCAATAGTAATATTCTGTTTGCATTTATTATTATTACTAGCCGCCTTTGGCGACCAGCCGGTTCGCCAGTATTACCACTCGCTACAATTTTCAATTAAATATTTTAAGTAACTGGTCTCTTAAAGGATTCTCAAACAAAACATTTTTAATCTTCAAATTTTGATAGTTATACCAAACTTATATTGTTTAGATCGTTTCGTTCAATTTACTATATATATTTTGCTAATTTGTTGTCATTTCCGGTAAAACTTCAACTTTAAATAAAAATGTAAATGACGAAATTGCAATTAATATTAAGATATTTTTTAATAAAACCAAGCGTTTTATTTTATTAATCATCTTTATTGTTATTTATTAATTATTATTATTATTGAATATGAGTATTGCAAACAGAATCGCTCGGTATTCAAGTCTTATGTTAACTACAAAATATTTTTCATAGTTTATGTAATATCTCAAACAATAATTCAACAAAAATTTCTGAGATTCAGTTTTTAGTTTTGCTTTCAAAAGGATTGAAATGAAATCAATAATAATATTTTGTTCCTGCTTATAAATATATTTCAAAAATTATGAAGTCTAAATTTAATGTAGTAAGGTATCATATTCTGATAAATATTCTGGACACACCAAATTTTAAATAAATGAATGAATGTTTCTATTTTCCATGATCAACTAAGACTTATTTATGAAGTTTTAAATGTTAAAAATTTAGAAAAACTCACCATTTTCATAATCATAGGCCAATTAATCTTGAGAAACCTGCGCGCTTATTGGCGTATTTTCTTTGAAACGATCGATGAAAAATCTAAAATTATCCTTTTTTTATTGAATAGCGATATTCAAATCTTCATAAATCAGTCAGTTTAAGTGATTTGAAATTAACTCTTAAAAGTCAGTGATTCAGTTGATTGGAAATTAACTCTATGACCACCATAAAATCTGTGCTTTCTCTTGTGGTGTATGCATTCTCCTTAATATCCGATCGAATAAAACATCACATACAAAAGTACTACATTGAACAAACACATCAAAAGTAAACATAACATTTCAATAGTTGCCAAAAACAAAAGAGAGAAAAATGCAATCAATAAGCAGACGATATTTAGAAAAGTACAGATATTTAGACTGGAAAATGAAATTATCTGAAATTAAAAACACGCGCAGGCGATATTTACAAAAGTAAAAATATTCAAACCTGAAAAGGAAAATATATGAGTTATTCCATCAATAAATGCCATAAGTTTGTTTACATCTTCATTATTTTATGAGTCATTAAATATCAAAATGGATCCGGCACTGAATAAACATCCTGTATAGAGAGTGTAAAAGATCATAAAATAATTTTTCTTGAATTTATTTTTTAGAAAAAATAATATTTCATATTTGTTTCATTTCCTACAGACACTTGCCGAAAATTATAATTTTGCAGATTTCATTTCCAAAAAGATTTAATTTATTTTCAGTTAGAGCTTTAATCAATGTGATGGCAACAGTTTGAAAAAAAGCTATTTTTTTCTCATGAATGCGAAACGTGCTTAATCCTCATTTTTATTTTTGACGAAAAAATTATTGAAAAACATAGTTAAAATATTTATTTAAAAATTCATTAAAAATAGAAATTTAATTTTAAGATTAAAACATTAGTATCATTTAAAAGATAAATTTTTTATCTTTAACTTCATGTAAAAATCTTTTTTGTGCGGTAATATTTTCGGCAGTTATAGCAGAAACAAGTCAAATTTTCGCTTAATTTTTAAATAAATAAAATTCTAGTTAAAAATTCGAAAAAATAACCCCCAGATTCACATTCCCGGTCTCCAAGGTATACACGTGCCAAATTTGGTAGCTGTAGGTTGAATGGTCTGGTCTGTAGAGCGCCAACACACACACACACACACACACACACACACACACACACACACATTGAGCTTTATTATAAGTATAGATATAGATATAGATTATTATTTTACTATACAAAAAGTTTAAGTCCCAAAATGTTTCTTGCACCCAGTCCCTTTATAGAAAAGGACGGCTTTGCAGTTCTATTTTGGATAAGCAAGCAATTCATAGACACAAAAGTAATGAAGAATCGATGAATTTTAAGTGTTCATTAGCCATTTATTTGAAGAGGGCGAAAACAAATAATGCCAGCTAATAGGGTTGCAGAGAAAGCTAAACAATTAAGGCGTTGATACCTTATATATTATTACGTTAAGATACATAAACAGGTAAATAAGGTTACTTAAATTGCATTTCTGTCTCGTGGATGTTCACTCCAGGAAGGGGCAGCAGTTTATAAATGAGCTGGAGCATTTTCTAATGACAGTTATAGTCGGAGGAAAGATTTCATTGGCCTGACGTTCTATGAATTCATGATTTCACAAGTAATTAGATCGTCCTTTCAACATACCTCAAAACGGCACAAGCTTGCCTTCTATTGTAACTGAATCAATGTTGAAATGAGGGAAAATGAAGCACAATTAAACAGTTGAAAATTGCATGTTTAAAATTAATAATACTGACACATAATGTTTTCATTTGAAAGAGAAAACACTCATTTTGACCTCGAGGAACTCTAGAAGTGAACATTTCGTTTGTGCCTGCAAACAGTTTCGTCACGAGCTGCTTACCTTCCTCGAGGAAAGTGGACAAGGAAAGGTGTTGGGTAGGAATAATCGGGCGGGGAGCTTCGTAAGAAATGCTATTTTTCTCTTACTCTAACGGACCATGAAGCAAAAGAAGTCACTGTTAAGTCACATTTCAATTCCTTTGCCTTTAATGGCAAGCCTTGAATTTTCATAGGAATGTTGGCTTATTTCGAAAATCACAAGTTCAGATGGGATTTTTTTTTTAAAAATTTTTTGTTGTGCTTGCTCATATTTTCTTGGTACATGTAAAGGTTTTGCTGCTAGTCTCTTAGACATTCTATTAAAACCTGCGTTCACTTCCAGAGTTCGACCGGTAGAGAAGGGTTTAAATTCTTCAGGAACAAAAAGCTGCTTGAAAATAAAAAAGAACCAAGAAGTTACAGCGTAAGATCCATAATATAAAATATGGGTATATAAAAAATTACTCAGAAATAGTTGCAATAATGATTGAAGCTTGGGCAACTTAATTTCATCGGGATTCCAAATAAAAAATTGATCCTGTGGATGATAACAGAAAAGGAAAAAAAATTACATTATCGTAAATATAGTATTAAAAAAACTACTTTATTAATAAATAAATGAAATGTGTAAATAAAGGAGCAATCATCACTACAAAATTAACAACAGTAAACACAATGAATATCACCATTTAACTAGTGATTTTAATAGAGAAATAGTAAATAGCAATTAGAATATAATAACTATCCCCCCCCCAAAAAAATGAAAGCAAAAAGTGCGATTCAAATCAAACAAGCTCAAAATTTATAAGTAAAGTGAGACAATTTTAAATATTTTTTGATTGATATATATTATACAAATCAATTACTCAAATCAAAATCTTAAAGATCTGCTTTCAAAGATTTTAAAACATAAAATTTGTATACATTATTATCCAGACTGGAGATAGCCTGGTTCACTGCTCTAATCACAGTTATCACAATGTATCTTCGAACCAATCGCAATACATTTATAATCTTCATATTGCTAATGATCAATATCCGAAACTAGTTTCCTCCAGTAACTAAGAAAAACTATCCATTCCTAATTATTTAAAATTTTGCACGTTCTTGCGAAGGCTTACATCGAGCGAGTTTTAAAGGATGTTATAGAATATTAGAGTTATTTTCTGAAGAAAAACAGTTTCCTATCGAGGAGTGGTTAAGGAGGATATGGGCACCCATTCGAAAGGGCGCTGTAGATATTTGATTACTTTTTTCTGCTTTCTAGTCAGATCTGAATTGTCTTCAGCATTTACCTTAAGCTGCTCAAGAGAAGAGCCTCTCATATGAGAATTTCAGCTAATTCTTTTTAATGGGGGAAAAGTTTTTGTCTAAAATGAATGGAAAGTTTCAAATCGTTTAGAGAAAATCATAATAGAAAATTACTATTGCACTTTTTTTGTTTTGTTAAACCCTTTTTCGCGTTGAGAAAGACATATATTATTTTAAAATTTCAATCCATAAATCACTGAAGCAAACAATAATAATTTTTTTTATTTATATTTATTTTAAAGTTTTAATTATTGATAAGAACTAATTTTGTGAATATATCAAGAAGAAATTTATCCTTAAATCATCACTACAATAAAAAATTTCCGGATTTTTTACATTTCTGAAACATAAAGAGAAACATCTGAACCTTTCTGAAACATTTTCCTAAAGATTGGAGAGTTAGTGTCAATTTATTCTTTTTCTTCTTGTTATTGTAGCAATTTCCCAAAAAGGATTAATGGGAGCTATTTCAAGTTGGCCATGTCTTGCAAGTGTTTTAATACAACTTCATTTAACTTTTTCTTGTTGTATGGATGGCATTTTATTAGATCTGCATTTGCATATTCTCGATTGCGATAATGCTATTTTAATATCTCCAGAACTTAATTAGCTGTAAATCGATTAAATCGATCAACATTTAATTGAATATTTGTGGTGACACCAGCTAACAAATTTGGGAAAATTTAATAATATTTATAAATAATAGTATTTATAGCAATAAATCTTAAATTAAAGTCTTAAATCTTAAATTACAAAATAAAAAAATAAATAAAATTCTCTCTTTTTTTGCACAGTAATAAAAGTGTTATTTTAAGAATTGTTCTCAATAATTTTTTTTTTCTTGACATGTTTCAAAAAGCACGTATTGGCTACACATTTGCGACACAAATATCTAGAATTTTAAAAAGAATTAAATAATTTATTTGGCTACTTTTGCTAAACTAACGTTCTAAGAAATCGAATCGGTCATTTCTGTTTATCGAAAAGCAATCATTGTTGAAGCCGGCGTGACGTTATTGTAAACAAGGCGGAGGTAGAGCGATAGTCTCTTCGTGGGAATCAAAATGCATGTAGATTCTGTGGAAGAAACGTCTTCAATAAATCGAATCTAAACAGAAAGCAGAGTTTTTTGCAAATAAGGACAAAATTCCTAGACAGATTATCAGGCTGTAAATATGCTTCGACGGGAACCAAATGTTAAATATTTTCCGTTGTTTGTATCAATGAATTTTATCAGTTTTGAAAAGTAAAACTTTGTTTTGTTCAAGCGATCAAGATTAAAGCCAATATTTAACATTGATATTTGCTGACGGGACAACGATTAGCAATGCGCGTTTTCTCTAGAACTTTCTTGGAGCTGTTGAGAAATGCAAAATGTCTGTAGATAAGTGTCCCCTTAAAGAAGAGGGCGTATTTCGTGATCCATCGCGTTATCCCGAATTTCGAGAAGGAGTACTGAGCGGAGTATACAGCATGGTGTGCCGGAGTTCATCTAACGATAGGTGAGTACGAATTTGCAATGGTAAAGTGATGGAGCAGGGAGATGAATTCACTTGGACAATTTCAGCAAAAATGTTTCATGAATAGAATAATTTGATTTACTTGAAAAAATCACAATGTTCTCTGTATATATGTACTGGTTATTCGATTTTTAATACAATTCTCCTTGGAGGAATTATTTGAAGTGAAAATGCATAAGAAAACTATTTGTGCAGAGATTCTAACAATTTAATATAATAGTTTCTGAATGCCGCTCAAAAAGGGTTCGTTTGAAAACCAAGTGCGAGCTCCAAAATGTCTAGAAGTAATTTAGTTCGGAACAAAACCCATGAGATCTGATATCCATAAATGAACTTAGAAATTCTATTAAGTGCAGCTGCTGAGATATTCGAAAGGGAAAAGTCTGATATAATTTAATTAAACTATACTTAAATCAGATTCTTTCACGTAATTTTTTTAAGTAACCTCTAGAAAAATTCTTTATAGTATTTTTTTTTAAAGTACATTCAATTCTGCAAGAAATATATCAGTATTTCTTATTTAAATCAAAAAGAGAAATACGTGCTTTGAATGAATCATTTTTAAATATAATTAATCCATCATAATTTGCTTACTTTTTTTTATAATTCTTCTTCTTTTGCATTCATGTTCATAATCTAATTAAAATTTTTTTCAATAGTTTCACATTAATTCAGAAAGAAATTTGGTATTCAAATTTGCAATGCGACTGAAAGGCATGGATCTTAACTATGCAATGCTTCGAGAAAATGAAACCATATACTTAAGAGAAATATAAGAATGTGCGCCCATCTTCACCAGTATTTTGTCTTTACAGCTAAGAGAGAACTATTTCTAGGGGCAATCTTGAGCCCCCTTGTCATTCAAATTTTAAAAACCGATTAAATAAATTAATTTTAATTTAATCATTTTATAAGTAGTTTTAAATAGCAAATTTTAATAAACTGAAGTAGCAAAGTGCTTAATTAGAGATTATTATCTAAAAAAAAGTTGGGTTTCAGTAAATCATGTATAAAAAATTGCACAGCTGAAATTTATAAGTAATTTTAAACAAAACTGTAAAAAAAAATGACAAAAATTTTATTAACACAATCAAAATAATGTTTAATAATAGAATTATTATTATTTCATAAAATTATAAAATTCCACATTTTAGCATAATCACAGAATAATTCAAACAATACTAGATTTAAATTTGCGTAAGTTCAATTGTAGGCGCAAAGTTAATGAACTTTCAAAATACTTTCAAAAAGATCTCTAGACCTCTGAACCCCTTAAAGTTATGGGCCCGTAAGCAATTGCCTACTCTACTAATTTCATTAGTCGGCTTTGGCTGATAGTAGGACAGCTCTTCCAAAAGCTTTTAATTGCCTAGATTTCGCCGGGGGGGGGGTCGATTTTTTTCTCTTTATATTTTCATTATCAATTGTTGTTTAGTTTAGTTTTAGCTACATTAACGTCCCGTTTTAAGGCAACACTTATTTTGGGATGAACCTCGTAATTTTGAATCGCAGTCAGACGACGAGGACGATATCTGATTTGGCATTCCCTCTCCAAACTTCCACATCACACCACACCACACCACACTAGCGGTAAAACGTTTGTGTCCGAGGGATTTAACATGCACCAGACTCGCTTACGATTCCGAAGCCGAGACCTTACCACCAGGCCCAGTTGTTGTAATTGTGTTTGTAGGTGCACACAATTAGTGCAGTGAAAGTGGAATCTAATAATATAAAGAACAGATTTATGAAAATAGATGCGATTAGAGAATAGGCATCTTTATCTGGCGTCTTTTAATGACACCAAACGGAAAACAAGAAAAGATATTCACATAAAAATGAATTTTAAATCATTCATTTCATTTATTTGAACGTGTTCTTTTTTTATGCAAATACGAACAAAGCGACATTTATCCTTCTGACAAGCCATTAAAAAATCAAATGTATGTAGAATTTTGGTCATATTCTTCTGTTTCTAGAGAATAAACGATTTTTATTTTAAATCCTTTTATAAATCATCGACTATTACCTACTTAAAAAAATAATTGTGAAAATCTGAAAAAAAAAAAAAAAATCAGCATGTGAAACCGCATTTTGTGTCCTCCCTGATTCTGGAAAAGCATATTTTTAAGGCAGTTAAACCGTCCGAGAACGATACGATGGTGCTGCGGAGCATTCCGTTACAATGATTTTTTTTTTTTTTTTTTTTTTGTAAATTTAAGCTTCAAATATCGAGTCGGTAAGTTTATTAAAATTATTGTAAGTTTTAACAATTATATTTATTTATTCGTTATGTGCTAGTTTTTGAAACTTTTAAAAAGTACAGTATACTCCCAAGTATCCAGCCTAATGTGGAGGAAGGACTGTTCGGATAATCAAAACGCCAGACAGGCCGGAGTTACAGGGACTCATTTCTTTGCCTACCAATACCAGAAGACAGAGATTTTATACCAAAACACACTGTTGTAATACGTATTGTCTCGCTTCTTATTGTGTTCTAAGCTCCCCATTTAACTCAAGACAAATGGAATGTGAACACGGCCCAGTGAATCATAAAAGCAGCTGCCGGTAACGTGTCGAGTTAAAATAGAAGGCACCGTACTGGTAGATTATAAACTGCATTGCACGTTTCAAGAATTGAGCCGTTGATTTTGAAAATGGGGCAAGTACATTTTTTGTTATTGCGAGATATTTAAAGGTTTGCGTTTCAATAAATTTAAAAACAGTGGTAAGTATTAATAGATGTATTTTTTGTATTTTGTGGTACCAATTAATGCAAATTTATAATCCAATAGTGATTAAAAAAATTATATAGTTATATAAAAATATATAAAAATTATATAAAATGATATAAAAAATATTATAGTTTTATTATAACTAAATGGACTTGCCTCACTTTCAAAATGAATGAATTATTGTAAACGTACATTTAATTGGAAAATATTTCAGTTGCATCAGCCTTTTTTTAATAATATAAACAAAATACTATTCAAATTTTTATAAATATTTAATCATCTGATAAAAAGTGATTTAATCATTTGATAAAAGTCCACCGGTATTTTTCTTTCTTTTTAAAACCGCTTTTTCCAGAGGTTGGGTTGAAAATAAATTTCCACGTTTCATTTCATGTACTAAAAATTCATTATATTTTCGACAATTTTGTATTACTTTATAGTAATCCTGGGGAATATGCAATTAACTGGTTTCTGGATTGAATAGTTACTGGATAGTTCCACTCCAAAATCACGATCGTTCGGTAGAAATGAATGTCCTGACAATAAAAATTTGTGATCATTGATATTTATTTCCTTGCCACTGGACTAAATAATAGGTGAGGGAAGTAAACATATTATTATCGACACACAAAATTAAGATATATTTTTTATTATTTATGAAATACTGTACAAGCACCGATTTTCAATATCAAAAATAGATAAATAGAAACACCCTAGATTTCAGACATGATGTCAAACGGCCACATTAAGTTTTCTTAAATTTTGCCGTATTATATTCGGTCAAATATAATTACAATCTAAGATGGACTTGCTCCACTTTTAAAATAAACAGATTTTCGATAGTGTTAAGAGCTAAAACTTCCAACTCCCAAATACTAGAGTCTAAATTTTTTTTATTCTAAATTTTTTATGCATAAAAAGATTATAACGATTTATCTATAAGTGCTATTATCTCCATTTATTTCAAAAATGGACTTGTTCCACTTTCAAAATAAACGGCTCAATTTATTAGAGAAAAAATAAGTTAAAGGATATAAACTGTTCACATTTTAGCATAAATTCCGTGATGCTCAACTTTAATGCAGGAAACATAAACAAAAAATTAACGTAAATCGTAGACCTAATTCTTAAGAAAATTGATTTTAACTGATTGATAACAAATTGATTTTATTATGATTACACTGATATGAAAAGGTAACCCTAAGTTAAGAGTCAAAACTTACAGTTTTTAGATTTTTTAAAAGTCCTAAACAGACGCCTTGCCTTTCTCCTTTAATTACGATAAAAGAAATCTAGGACGGATAGTACGGAAACCGGATACTCGGGAGTGTACTGTAAAAATAAAACTTGTCGCTTTTTGTTTTTAGATAAATGTTTCAGATTTTGTGTAAATCGAGTTCTTACTGTGGCTCCAAAATCGATTCCTACTGCTTTTCATTATTTTGAAGTGCTTTCATTTATTCATTATTTGCTTATAAAATCATGTTTTGTTTTCAATTGATCTAAGATTTGTTTTCAATTGATCTAAGATCTAATGCATTTTGATATAAATTATCAGTAGATATTCAAGACAAAATATAAAATATTTTTGAAGTTTTCAGATGAAAAAATAAAAGTATTGTTCCTATTTGAATATAACACACTATTGCACAACACTTTTGGTATATCAGACACTTTAAAAAAAATATTTCTTTTGTTAGTCGGAAACACTCATGATTGGAATCTACGTTTTCAGAGTCTTATACCCACCCCCTACACAAAACATTTTTCTGGGTCACTGCTTATAACGCGAAAAGTACCTTATTGTCTTGGAGCTGCGGTGGCAAGGTCTCGGTTTCGGAACCGGAGGGCTTCAGGTTCGAGACCCGATCCCACCGAAGAACCGTCGCGTAAGCGGGTCTGGTGCAGGTTACATCCGTTGAGACCAAACGCTCTCCCGCTGGTGTGGTGTGGAAACTTGGAGATGGAGATGCCAGTTCAAGTGTCGTCCTCGTCATCTGACCGTTATTCAAAATAACGAGATTCGTCCCAAAAATGCCCTACTGTTGCTTTAAAACGGGACATTAACATAACTAAACTAAATTAAAGACTTATTGTCGTTTGAGTACTTTAGAAACGCTTGTAAAGAGATTGCTAATTAACAGCTCGTATGAACAATTTTCCAAAGGCTTTCACTTCTGAAACAAGCGCAATTGTTTGTCACATTTATCAGGGGTTAATTACTTTTATTCCTCAATACACATAGATCCAATTTGTCTGCAAATGTTTCCAGAAGCTGCAAAATTGTATATTCTAAATGCTACATAATCTTCCCTGAATTCTTTGTATATCCGTTACCTTTTAGACAGCATGAAATTTTTTATGTTTAGGTCTTTGCAGAATGATAGATTTTTATAAGAGGCAAAATAGAGTGATAAATTAAAGAAATATAATAGAAAAGTTACTTATTATTTCTATTTTTGTTTGGCAGCATTCTTTTTTAATATTAAATTTATTTGTAATATGTGTTCTCATTTTACTTTACTTAAAACTTAGGCATTTTTTGGAAAAGAAAAAAAAATATTTGTCCCATTATAGAATTTTGGTTCAAGTTATATGGAAAATATGATCCCTAAAATGACACCAAAGAAAATGCTTTTGAGATGCGCAGAACCTACATTCAATGTTCCAATTCATTGTTTCATTTCAATGCTTGCATATTATCGTAGAACAGACACGAAATGATTTTTAATTAGTTTTTTTAATAAAACGAAAAAAGAATTGGGCGCACTGCCTAAAAGCAAAGAGTCTTTACTTTATTTCTTAAGCAAAAGCAAAGTTAAACTTTATTTCTTAACTGATTAGAATAAATAATTTTAATATCATGAAGAATCTGTTTAATGACGTGTTTAAGTTCCAAATCCCAAGAGGCAGAAGAAGTCTTTTATCATCTCGCTAAGAAAAAAAAAAGTATTTTTAAGGTATCAATTGGAATACCGTAAATTACGCATTACTTATCCCTCCCCTCGCCCAAACACAATGCATTATACAAAAAACTGGATACACAGTCTATTGAAAAGTCAAGAACTCAATAAATGTATTCTTTAAAAGAGAGCATATGTACCAGATACAAAATCCGAGCATCTCACAAAGAAAAAAAATTTGCTTTTATATTTAGCTTACACTCAACCCCACGAGATAGATGAATTCTCATTCTTCTAATTTCATTCTCTTTCAGTTCTCATAAATTGTATTCATTTTCCCCCCCCATTTAGCTCAAAGAAACCACTTTCTGCTTATTCCTTACGGGATAGTTGACTCATGTGGATCAAATAAACATTTTTTAATCAACAATGTTAGAGAAGCAATTAATCAGAAATAGTTTTTTTTTGTCACTAATGTTCAAAACCGTGTACTTGACTTTTTTAGAAATGCACTTCAAAGCTGTATAAAAAACAAAAAAACAAATTTAAATAGTGCTTAGAACTTGATACTAGTAATCTATGCAGATGATGAAATAGTATCCATTGTCGACTAGTTAGATAGAAAGAGGGTAGATAGAAGGTGCTAGAAGGAAGATATAGCAACATCAACGAAATAACGAGCGAGTTTTTATGTATAAATCTGTTTCGCTTTTAAAATTTCTTTACTTTCTAATACAAGAACACCATTCGTTAAAAGTTCGTGTTTTTGTCTCCAGTTCTCTTCTTTGAAGATTGATTTATTAAAAATAATATTAATTATTCTAAATGAATGAGCGATTTTTTTAATTCAAATTCGTTTGTTAATTAGATTATATTGAATTTAAGACCGATCATTTCCACGCTTTGCGATTATGCAACAAAGATTTGCTTAACTATTAAAAATAAATAACATAAATAAATCTAATTGTTTAAAAAAAATAAAAATGAAAGGATATGAAAGGTGTGAGAAGAATCGTGTAGTTTAAAAGTCGAATAGACGATGTTTTTAATGTCATTTTGAAATGCAATAAATGTTTAAAAGTATGGTTTCGGAGGTTATTAAATGTTTCAGCTCTACGGCTTTCAATAAGATTAATCTACGACCTAGAATATTCACTCTTAACGATCCCTTTCAAATATTTCATCTTCATCAATAATATCCTCATTAATAATGGGAAGATCTATAAAAATTTCAAGAGTTTATCTGAAATATAGGAAACATCCACCCTCGAGAAACTAATATTATGATTAAAAGTAAGTAAAGTAATTTTGGCAAATTTTAAAATAATTCTCTAATCTATTTTTACTTTTATGAGAAGGAAAGGGCGTTTCATCGAAATCGGTAGGTCGAAAGTTGAAGGAGCAGGCAAAAAATGAACTGCTGGTAACATTTTATCAATTTTCCCACTGACCCTCCAGGCTCCGTTAAAAAGGAATATTTATTCCAGCGAGAGAGGTCATGTTCTACAATGACAGAAAGATTATCACTTCTTGTATTAGGAAAATTAAATATTCAAACTCCACTAAATTGTAAAAGAAATTGGAATCGATTTTACTAAAAGGAATCTAGTGAGCAGCCGTTGAAAGAATAAAACGTACTTTTTTCGTTTAACTCAAGTGCTTGTAAAAGGAAGCATTTAAGTCGATAACGAAGTAAGGGCTTATGAATGACAAGGAAATGCCAAGCGAAATTCTCTTTTAAGCAATAGATGTGGATCAAAAGGTCATTATGGGGTATGGAATAAAAAAGAATACGTCACAACTGCAGTTTTAGGAAACATTGGAGAATGATATATCCAAGAGGAATATCGATGAAATTCAATTAAAATGAATATCCTTGTCAAATATTTAGACAAGCAACATGTTGTCCGTCGTTTCTCGACCTCACTTATGGAATCAGAAATAGAAAGGGGTGGGGGGGGGGGAAAAGGAGGAACAAAAAGAAAACTTCTCGGTTTTCAACTTTTACTTCTTTTGATTCTTATAAAATTATGTTGCTACAGAAAGAATGCCCGTTTTGAAATTGAACGCAAAAGGATGATTGTGTGGTCATGTAGCTTTGATTTCTTGACCGGAATTTGGTTGCTTCAATATCACATTCATCAAACATGAGTAGTCTTTGGAACTATCTGTTAAGTAAGAGAAAACGCGGCACCGCAATGCGTTATAAAATAATTGTTTATTGGGTCTAAATTTTGTTTTTAGGATCAATAAATTGTTATTTTGTGTGGAGCGGTATAATTTCTGGAAGTATTTTCTTCAGGTGCGCTTCAAAATCACAAATAAAATAGCTCCACAAGGATACGCAGTTCAAATCGAAAGTTAGGTCATTTAGTAATACAAAAAGAGTTCATTTAAAAAGGCGAAGCAGGCGCTTTTTAAAGCAAAGTGTCTGCTTCTTATATTATGAAAGATACAGAAGATTCATTTTTTTAAATCACGAACATGCATTTACATTCTTAAAAAGCCAAAATTATCAGTTCATCTGCTTTATTCAGAGAACTAATGAGAACTTTATATATTTTTTAGAAGAGTATCATAAAAATAGAAATTAACTCGGTTTAAATAGCTAAATTTCACCACTGAAGTGCACTATTCATCGATTATGTACATTATACTTGCCATAAAATATCTGCGTACTAATACATAATTTAGTTTAGTTTAGCTATATTAACGTCCCGTTTAAAAGCAAAACTAGGGCTATTTTGGGACGGACCTCATCATTTCGAACCGTGGTCAAATGACGAGGGTGACACTTGAGCTGGCACTCCCCCTCCCCCATCTCCAAACTTCTATACCAGCGGGGTACTAATACATAAGAGATATTCAAGAATTCCTTGTCATTCAACATTTATGGTCAATTATAACTTTAAAAATATCTCTCATCTATAATTTCCATTCTTAAATAGTCTCGATGTATGCTGTGCCGTGTTCATCGGCCTTTGGTAAAAATCGAGTTGCCATGCATCGAAAGCAGCGAATGGGTTCGTATCTCATTCGATATTACAACTACTGGAGTAAAATAGAAATTAATTTCAGTAGAAAACTCTTCAGTTACGTATCATTGCAATTCTGACGACTCTTATGAATGATATAAAGGATATATATATATATACAAGAAAGAATGCACAGAAAGGAAAGAGACTATTTTAGCATTTCATAATTATTTCCCCATTTAATTTTTATCCAAATCGGAGTCGTAAAGAAAGGCCGATTCTATCAAAAATCCTAAGGATATGCAAAAATGAGGCTCATTGAATGCACTGGGTGAATAACATCCTTTCGGTAAAGTGGCACTGGTTACATCATCCTCGTCATCTAACCATTGTTTAAAAGTATGCGAGTCTCAAAGCTGATTTCACATAGCTTTAAAATGGTAGTCTACACGTTTTTCTGCAAACAGATATAAAAAGTTAAAAATGGCCTTATTATAAGTTATGGTATTTTATGCGTTTGCATACAAGCCAGTGGAGCCGTGTTTCATCGCTAAATGCCGTGTGCAGAATTCTGGAATGTGGCGCATACATTCCGCCCTTTTTCGGTCCATTCTCGTCTACAGCGCATTGGTGTATCGGATCTGTTTACACTCGTATATTGCAGAATGATTAGCGGATTATTCTTCACGAGCCACAGTTTCCGTTTGGGTCTCTAAAAGGATTCGAGTTTAGTTAGCGGCTTGAATCAATTTACTAGGCTAATATTTAGTTCACTTTTTAAAACGAAAGAAAATTTACCTCTTAAAAAAAAAATAGACAAAAAAAAAAAAAAAAAAAAAAAAAACCTTTTTTTAAGATGTGACATCACTGGCAAGCTAGGGTCTCGTGTGACTGTGACGATTCAGAAACACAATAAAAAGAAACACCCACAACATTCCCTTGTAGTGCAAATATTTTTGTTTAACCAGTAGCCAGAAAGGGATAGAAACGATTATTGTAAAAAAGTTTGCTTGGAATTAAAAAAACAAAGAAGTGGCACAGAATGACAGATATCAATTAAAGTTAAATAGAGGAAAACAGACATTTGAGTAATGATTCTTTTTTTTTTTTTTTTTTTTCTGTTTCGATGGTGAAGCGACGTTGTTTTCGAATGTATGCTAATGATTGTTACTTGTGACCGGGTACTTTCCTATAGCTTGATATCACATGTTTTGTCTTTTGAAGAAAAATACTTTTATTATCACAATGGTCACAAGGATTTTGTCACACGTGCAGGAAAGTGAAAGCGTTCACGCGTCGCTTTGTACTAATATCTGAATTTTGAAACTTCTGCTCGCAGAGAAATTTCAGAAATTTATTGCAACATGCTGTTTATTTTCCTAGTACGAAGGTTGGAGCACAAAAATTTCTTTTCGAATTTTCCATTGGTTCTTCGAAATGGAAGGTTTCTTTCTTTCCTTCTTTTTTTTTTTTCTTTTTACATTTGGAGAAGCATTTCACAAATAGTTTTTAATCATAAGTTAAATTTTCCAGCAAAATCTAATTATTGTATGTTGGTGACTTCCCTCGATAAAACTGCAGATTTTATAGCAGTTAGCTTCAATTTATAAGACGATTGTTTTTTTTTTACCGATACATACATTCAAATTTAGTCCTTGGGAAAGCTTATTCGCTGTCTTTGAAGCTACAAGCAGACTGCATCAATGTTGGATGATGAAACCTGAAGGAAATAAGACTGGAACCTCGCTTCCGAATCGCTAGCCTACCCGTTTCAATAGCATTTTGATGAATCAGCAGTGACTTTTTATTTTTAAGACAAATTTTAATTGAATTGCGTTCTCTGTATTCCATTATTCATTAGAAAAGAACCACACGGGATTCATTCAGTGCTGGCTTTAGGCTTCTTTGCCGATAAACTCCCCGCGAGAGCTTCAAACTGAAGCAAAGGCGGAAGAATATTTTCCGAATCTCAATCTACAGATGCACGAAAGAAAACAGTGAGGAAAATATTCTCTATCTTTGCATTTCGTTAGAGGTCCGAAGAATCCGCTTTGGTAATGAAAATTTATGCTTTTGTTTCCCAGAAGTTTGTAAGCGTCGTTTCACTTGTTTTCCAGCTGGCGATAAGAGGATGGCGTCACTCCGATTTTTTATGAGGAGATTTTCCGCCATTAAATGTTTTCGGTTTACAAAGTAGATGTCGTAATTAAAAATGGACATATGACATGAAGGAACTCTATTAGTGTTCATTCGCATTTGTGTCTGCGAGACTTCCTTGAGCATTCGAGAATAGCGAAATCTTTCGCAAATTAACTTGTGTGGGCTCAACCTCTTTCTTCCCGTCGTTTCTGAGAGATTCGTGGATGACGCGTGAGAAAGGATTCCTCCGGAGTTCAGTTTGTCAAGCCCCCATTGCTAAAGTGAATAAACTCTGAAGGTCTCAGAGAGGAAAAACTAAAGTTTTGTATTCACCACCCCCTCCTACAATAATTCAGCTTTCGTTATCTTGCCACCCCCCACCCCCCACCCTTTTCAGCAGCCCAACGCATACGCGCGCACACACAAGTGTTTCAAAAATCACGATAAGTATTTGTGTCCATGCAACAACAAGTACAGAAAATAAGAAAAGAATCTCTTAAAAAGTATTATTTGAAATTCAGATTTCTAATATCATACATTTTATAAACGGTTTTGAGAACTTTTCCAAATACAAAGCTTTTTATTTTTTTCGATTCATTCATTCGAATTAAGGGATCGACAATTTAAATTGGAAATTGTCGTGCATCTGTTTTAGTTGAAAAGGAAAATAAGAGGAGCAGCATTTGTCTTTTAACTCAAGAAATGTAAATTTACTATTGTCCAGTTCTTTTCTATTGATTAATTCACTAAATTTACAAATATTAATTAAGAAATAAAATAAAAAAAACTCATACCGAATTAATTTTTCCTACCTTCCAAATATCGGGTTTTCTGTTCTCTGCGATTGGGTAGAGAAATATCTCCCACAATGATCCATCAACAATATAAATACATTTTGAATGGCACAATTTCCGAATGTAATTACGATAATGTAATTAGTGGTGTAATTATAATGAATGTAATGTGTTACAATGGTATGTAAATACTAGCAGAGATTGATTCATATCAAAATCGCTCCATTCGAGATGCTAATGGGGCAGCGGTGGCCTGGTGGCAAGGTTTCGGATCCGGAAGCGGAGGGTCTCAGTTTCAAGACCCGATTCCATTGAAAAACCAGCCAAATGCTCTCCTGCTGGTGTGACGTGGAAGCTTGGAGAGGAGGTGCCAGCTCAGGCGTCGCTCTCATCATCTGATAGCGATTCAAAATTATGAGGTCCCACCCAAAATAACCCTTTTGTTGCTTCAAAATCGGACGTTAATAAAACTAGACTCGAGGTGCTACTTCTCAAGATGTATTCCTTCACTTCATTTTTTTTTTAAAAACTAGTTATGGTTATTTATTTCTAGACATCTTGAAGCCAATTCAATTTCTTAATCTTTACTTCAGTAGTTACGAAATTTCTGCCTTTTTTTTTAATTTTTAAGAATTAATTCGCTGTTTCAAATTTAATTTATGCACTATTCGTTATTAAGACCTATAAGCTTGTATGCTCAGATACGTATTTATATTTATTTAGCAGCAAAGGTCGATCTTGATGAAGCTTGCATTAAATTAAAGAACCCTTCTAGAGGAGACTTCGCTGGAAACAGAGAGAAACGTTGCTGAAAAGCATTTTCTAGCTTTGAAAGCACCAATAGTCGAGCTATTTTTATTTCAATCAATGTTCTTCCACATATTGCATCCAGATGATGAAAGGCAGAATGCGCGCTTCCTCCCCCCTCCCCCTCCCTTAATAATGCTTTAGTTATTCATATGTAATGATAGATTTGCTGGATTACTATCGATTTTTGAAGCTTAAATTTGATTGCGCAAAGATAACAGTGGACAACAATAAAGAGCTTTTAATGTACGAGCATGCTTGCAGGAATTAGTATTCAAAAAGTATTTTTCTGAAATATGACAGAAATAATATAATTCTTTTAGCACGAATCGGTAACGCTGAATATTCTTATTTCGTTGAATTTCTGAGACACCTTTGTAAGAAGGACGTCAGAGAAGAATAAAATGCTTCTTTCTTTTTTTCTTTTTTTACCTGTTTCACTGATAAATATAATTCTTTTTAATTTTCTAGCACTGAGTTTTTTTATTCTTTGCTGATATTTTTTCAAATGAATTTACTTTTTATGATATCATTATCTTGTTTGTTCATTGGGATTTTTAAATGTTTTTGTAGATGTTGTTTTAAAATAACTGAAAATTTTCCTATTTAAAAGACACCTGTTGCTCGATGAATTGGTTTCAAACAAAATAATAATCAAATTCCGGAAAGCAAGTTATTAAAAATCCCTTGACTCCAATAATATAAAAATATATCAGGAATTACGAAAGGAGTAGAAAGTATTAGAATGATTAAAGAAGATTATGTCCCACATTAATGTCTCCTAGGGACATAATCAAGTACCACAAATCAACTGATCATTTCCATTGAGATATTGCCTTTTAAGGTTTTACTACTCCATCAAATAATGTTGCTAAAATTCAATTATCTGAATTCTTACATTTAGATTCCTTTAAGTAAACCTCAACAAAGTTTAAAATTAAAATAAAGTAGCATAACCCTGAATAAGAATTGATGTTTCGAAATAATGCATTAGTTTCTGAATTGAAAAGTTTCTGTAGCCATTGCTTTAGTTAATAATATAAGTAAGAATTATATAAGATTCGAAAATTGAAAAAAATAAATGCGCAACTCGACATCCTGAGAGACGGTCCTGGAATCAAAGAAATCTTTCGAGGGAAAGTACTCAGCAGTTTTAAGAATTAAATGAGGGAAATTTCTGTAGAGTGTGTGAAATAATGTTAAACCCGATATGTTACTGGAAAAGAAGGATACAACAAAAGAATAGGGAGGCTATTATAATTCAAGGGAAAACCAAGGGTGAAAACAAAGTAATAAATTATATTTCATTAGAATAAAAAAAATGCCGTAAATACTTTCACAAAAACTTTTAAGCATGATTTAACAGAACATAACATTAGTGTTCATCTCTCAGGTCAAGAGCCTGCTATTTCGACAACAGCGTGGTGAGATAAGAAACTATATTTTACGTGCTATTTATAGATTTATTATGATGATTCTTATAATTAAAAGGGCCTCGGAGGCTGGTGGAAAGGTGTCTTCTTCGGAGTCGGAGGGCTTCAGGTTGGAGACTCGATTCCGTCTCCACCCTGAAGAACCGTCGTTTAAGAGGGTCTGCTGCACGCTAAATCCATCGGGGCCCAACATCCTCCCGCTAGTGTGGCGTGGAAGCTTGGATACGGAGATACCAACTCAGGTGTTGCCATCTAACCACCGTTCAAGATTGTGAGGTCCGTCCCAAAATAGCTCCAATGTTGCTTTAAAACGGGACGTTAATATAATTAAACCAAACTAATCTCCTATCACTGAAAAATACGACGAAAGGTGAATACGAAATATTTACCTTTTTTTTTTATATATAATTTTAAAAATTTTACTTTTTAATTACAAATTTCAAAAAAAAATCTGATATTTTAACTGAAAGAAGAATAAATAGCTTTTGAAATAATACCATATTCATAAATATGCAATTTAATATGAACCCGAAATAAAGCGTTTCGTTAAAATAACATATTTCGGTTTATGTTTCAATAAATTTAATGACAATCTTTCTTTTATTGAAAGGTATTTTAATAAAAATAATATTTTAAATTATAAATTTCAACGGTGAATATTTTTTAATTCTTGGAGCCCAGCATTTTGCTTCGTATAGCTTACTTTTTTAGTAAATAATAACATGACAAACCATTGTTAAATAATTTATAGTCTAAATCTTTTCTCATAGTTTCTGAAATCACGAATAACACCTGTAGAAACGTGCTTTGTGCTCTTCTGATATCATTTAAAACAAATTCCTTAGAATATGTAATACATCTTACCCATTTATTAAATTTCACATCTTTTACTCATGATCGTCTAATCAGCATAAAGCAAACAGAAACTTAACAGTATTTAAAACAATGATATGAAAAATTTCGCCGAGCTAGGCCACAAACAGCCGCCGCTGCTCAGATAGGCCACATCACTATAATACACTACTTTTAAATTCTGTCATAAAATTATTATTGATTATTTTGATATGACATTACCAAATAGTGAAAAATTTAACTTTTTTTTTTACAAGATAAGCACGTTTTTTGTAGATCTCCAGTTCGAAAAAAAAATTATTTCAAATATGGAGGAAGATTTCTCTTATGACTGTTATGAGTTACTGCAGTACAGATTTCAATTTTGTTACAAATAAAAGGAGAACAAAATTCAGGAGAATGTTTTTCAAACAGATTTCTCTTAATCCGTTTAATTTTAGCTTTCTTTTTTTTTTCCTCTCGTGACCTTTATTTGCGTAAATGGTGTTTGAATTAGCTTCGGTAAAACCAAGATACTACATAAATATAAACATTTTATTACGCTCTTTTCTTCACAAAAAATTATTATTACTAGAAAATGTTTTAAGTCAAGAAGGATTTGAGATGAAAATGGGACGATTCTTCATTTTTGTTTGAAAATTAAATTTCTAGAAAACATGAAGATTTTTTTTTCTTCAGAATTTACTCTGAAAGCAGCCTCAGAAAGTTAAAAATGTCGAGATGCATTCATGATTGACAACTTACAATAATAAATGCCAGATTTGTTAACAATAATTTTGATGTCATCAAGAAATCGGAAAGTCTTCTCTTCTTTTTCTCGGTTGCTGCCAATTTGTATACAAGTCTCTAAAATTCGTAAATGAAATGAATATAAACAGATAATGGAAAGAGCAACTGTTTATGTCACGAATATCTTCATTTTTTCCTCTTCAGATGACTCCGAGGAAAAGTACCGAGGAAATTTTGTTTTAATCTGTAAGTAAATACTTATTATTCTTATAACGTACGTCATAAATAAACATTATTCTAGAAAATTTAGAAGTAACATAAGCAACCAATTATATACTCTTGTTTTTACTTCTTGCTAAAAGTTTTTTTTTTATTGTTAATGCTGCGCGTCCAATTACTCTTTTAGCGCTCAATGGGGATTTCCTAACTAAAGTTTTATATCTCGCAAATTAAGAAGCCATGGCATAACATAACGCCATTTTGTACCCCCCCCCCCCGGTGCCTGTAATACTTAGTTATCAAACCAGTTGAATAAGTCCAAAATGGAAGCAAAAAAAAAAAAAAAAAGAAAGAAAGAGGGGAAAAGAAAAAAGAAACGGTAAACCATTCAGGGATCTCCATTGATGTCAAATCCTGCATGGTTCTATTTAATGTTTTGGTGAATTAATAATCAAATGAAGGGAACAAGAATACTTAAAAACAAATGGTGGCAGTGGGTTGAACTTACAGAGGAAAGTTGCTGTTTGCAGAGACAATCTCTTTACATTTTTGAGGCCATTAGCTGTGGGTAAACTATATAGAGATTGCTAACTAAAGAGGGAAAAAATGATAAGTAACATTGTAAATATCTATACGACATGTATAAAAATATAAACAAACATTTTAGAATCAGAAATATGTGCCGCCTGTCTGGGTCCCGTGGTTTCGAATTCCTTTGTGACAGGAAGCTGTGACAGATTTTATTAATGACTGATAGCATTTCTTTGTATTAGCCGATATAATAACAAAATATTTAATGATTTTTTTTCACACTGGGAGACCATCCCTCTCAACTTGGCAAGGAACCGATATTATGAAAATAATATTCAGAAACAGATCAACAAAGCCAAAGTAAAAGAAGTTTCAGTCAGTTAATACAGAAATAAAAAAGCAATCTGAACACGTTTCGCGGAACGCTCCTGAATATTCAATCGCAATTCCAGTAAAGCACTTTCCTCTTTTTTTTTTTTTCTTTCATTGAAAGAAGGGTCGCATTATTCAATCAACTGAATGGGATAAAAAATATTGCATTTTATCAGATATTCATTTATCGAGACGATTTGAACTGTTTAGAGTTCGATATTTCTTAAAAGGTTTCGAAACATAAATTATTTGTTATGTAAACGGAATAATTCAAACCTTCGTTTTTAATCCTTCATGTCCATTGCTTTAAGTCACTTTTAGAGAGACATATTTGGCATGTGATTAAATGGATCCATTCTTTACAAAATGATTAGTATTTCTGATGAAAAGGGATTGCTGTGGATCGCTTCACTTTTCATTTCGTATAACACAGAAAGCTATTTTGGCAATTATTCGGAAACCGGCAAAACTGAACACAAATCACTGGACAAGTAGAGCAGCGATTGAAATTGAAACAGAATTTTTTTTCTCAAATTTTAAAGCGTCCTTAAATTGAGAATCTCGACAAATAAGGAGAACCGCCTTTTGCATGATCTTTGATATTTAATTTTCGAAAATAATTGGGGGAGTGGAAGACCCATCTATGTTAAACATTATATTGAAAAATTTTAATCATGTTTGCATTTTCCTTTTTTCAGTGCTACTTTTCAATGTCTAAATTTCTGATTTAAGTGTGCAGTTAGGGGATGAAAAAACAATCAATAAAAAACAGGTGTCGTGAGAATTTCTTTGACCGAAAGGGTTTGCTGTCCTGTACCGAAGCAGTACTGACCTCTCACGTGATAGAATGTTTCGTGACATCGTATTCCAGGGAATGAGCTTAGGAAAGTGCGTTCCGGTGACGTACAAGGAAAGCGAGGAGTGTTTCTTTCATTTCTTCTTCAAGGGTAAGTGCTTTCAATTCGACTGCGAGGGTTGCTGCGGTGAGGGTCTTCACGGTACGCATTTGGTGAGAATTTTCTCTATGAAAATTACTTCGATCTTTCTTTAAGTCAGACTTAAGTTCATAAAACCATAACCTTATTTCTTTGCTTAAAATTTTGTACTTAAATTTAGTGATGCAAAAGATTGCTTTAAAGTTGTTGCACTGCATTTTCAGATTTTTGCCCTCATTATTATAACTATTAATATTTCTATAATCAACCCCTTCGTTGCCCATAGTCTAGCGCGTTCAAGTAAAATTTCTATTGAGCGGTAGCGTTCTTCTACATTTTAAAACTTTTAAACGCTTAAAACGCTTTGTACATGTTTACTTGTTTAAGTTTTTATTTTTGTTTGTTCTAATGCGGCAAAAAAACAAAAATGTTCGTTGGAAGGAGAGGACGGCGAAATGGTTACATAACAATTATTGGGTATGCCTATTGTGACACTTTCCTATGTATTTTCTCTCATCCGTGCTATAATTAATTTTGTACGGAGAATTTTGAAAATCTTCATCGAAACTACCGAAATTTTTCTGAGGAAATCACATCTCTGTAGAAGATCTTACCTAAACAATACGCTTAGTTCTTATCAGTTGCGTCAGATACATTCTGTTGCATTTGCAGTTTGTTTCGTCCCTAAAAAGCAATAGTGATGATCGCGTGTCAAATAATTCCTCTTTCTTTGCTTCTTGAAGACGAAACGGAAGTTTGATTCTTCAATGATAATGAAATTTTTATCTTTTAAGTAAAAATGGTACATTTTTGTGCCCCATTGAAATAGTTAAATGACTGAATTGAGTCCAATGAAATGAAATTATCTTTCGAATTATTTCTTATGCTATGAATTTAAAAAAGTAGGTTAAAATGCAGTTTGGTATTTAGTATAGCTTATTTATTGAACCAAAATATTTATAAACTTCAAATGGTTAGAAAAATGTGTTTCTAAATGTAAATACGGTTTGGGCTCAGGTAACATTTTCGAAGGTGTCAGCGATAGTGATAGCGCTCGAGGGTGTCAGTTTGAAAGCATCTTGTTTTCTAAATCTAAATTGCTATGCTTCATTCTCAAATATGTCTCCTTTGGCATAAGTTGCTTCTATTATTCTTGATAACATTAGAAAAATAGCCAAACACAGGCTTAATAATCCAAAATAAATGAATAAATGGCGAATAGCTTTAAATATTCAAATGATCATGCGTGATTTTTAAAACTGTATCCTTTCTGGTTTTAAAATTCTTACCATTCTTAATCCTCACATGTGTTCTGATTACGTTCTTATTGCCAACATTCACACAAAGATAATTCGCATTTTGAAAAATTATCTTAAATAACGTTAAGTTCAAACTGAATTCAACTTTCAAATGAAGATTATATTTACAGAATAATTATAATTATGACGATCGATCTAATCAATATTTGTTAAAATAAATTTTTAAGGTAAATGTAAAGGTTTATTCTCACAGTAATACAGTCATGAAACTCTGATGATTATATCAAAGTATATATACATTTTTTTAAAGTTATGTTGGGGGATGTGATTTTTTAAAAATAAATTCTGAATTAAAACGCCAAGGAAATTCTTCTTAATAAAGATCTTAAAAGTTTTAAAAATCCATCTTTAAATTTGTTATGTTTTAAGAAACGCGGGATAAACACATTTGGGCAATGCAGGCATTAAAATGAATAAAGATTTTGAATAAAGATCCGTTCTCTTTTAATCCTTCTACACATATGGGACTGTGCCCAATGGAAAACGATCGAAAATGATGATATTTTTCTCGATTCTTCTTTCGAATGAAATATTTCCTGAAGTTGTTTCTAGAATTCCAAACATACCATGTAATGAAAAGTTGCCTTCCTTTGATTTTGTATCTCAATGTAAATCATTTCCCACAAAAAAAATTCGAGGATTGATTTAAATGTATTTACTAATTGTTCATGGATGCTAGATTTGTACCCACATCTCTTCGTCTTTTGTGGAAAACAATAGGATCCAATTTTGTTACTTTAAGTCGTTGGTTTGGTCAACCGAAACAGATTTCTCTACTTTCTCCTAGATGTTAGGCAGGATAAGGAGAAAGTTGAAACATCGGTTCTCACATTAATAAAAATCACAGATTTAAAAAAAACATGCTTGTCAAACGTCAAGATAACTTGATTAAGCCCACAGAAACTTTTTAAAAGGACAAATTTTTAAATTATTTCCATCGTTTTGTAAATTTGAACAAACGTTTAATATTTTACTTAAATAAGTGTTCGCAAAAAGAAATTTCTTATTGATATCTGCATCCTTTTTCAAAAACTTGAATCTTGTCAAAAGAAAAAAAAA